>ML792404.1:92539-102604 GCA_009831015.1 Picea engelmannii | reverse complement strand
CATCGTAGTGAAAGAAGTTTTGAAGTAGGGGATTGGGTATTTTTAAGACTACAACCATACAAATAGATGTCCCTTAAGCAAGCCAAGAAGGATAATAAATTATCACCAAAGTACTATGGCCCTTATAAGGTGTTGCAAAAGATTGGTACTATGGCACACAAATTGGAGCTTCCTGCATCTTCACGAGTACACCTAATTTTCCATGTTTCATGCTTAAAGAAGGTTATAGGCGACAAGATCCCAGTTCAAACTATATTGTCAGAACTTGAAAAGGAAGGAAAAATCATATTGGAGCCTGAAGCCATCACTGACACAAGAATTCGCCAGCTGAGGAATAGATCCATTTTAGAGTATCTCATTAAATGGAGGAAACTACCGACTAAAGATTCCACTTGGGAAGATGAGTCTTTTATACAGAAACATCCAGAGTTACTCAAGCATTGCAGACAACACTTGTCTCAAGGGGAGGGGCATGTTAAGCCCTAATATTGGCTCATTACCCCTTAATTGGGGCATAGTATATTAGTAATGTTATTTTATTTATGTCGGTTTTACGCCATTAGTTGTAATTATACCTCCTAGTATCCTATATATACCAAGGAGACATTTTCATTTTGAATCATCTTGTACTTGAACATTTAAGTGGGGTAAAGGGAGGTTGCCCCCTCAAAGAGGCTTATTATCTGAAATTATCTCTTTTTCAAGGCATTGAGTACTTTTCTAAGGTTTTTCTATGCTATCTTGGTATTTGGTTCTTAACATTGCATTTTCTCAAAAGTTTTTTTGGATTGAAATTGTTGATTTAAATTTTTATTACATTATATTCAATCTTGAAAAAATTGAAGGTAATTAGTTTAGTGTGAAATCCTTATCATGAAGTATTTATTTGAAGAATCTTTCTTTTCTTTGGGCATTAACCTTGTGTGAGGTTGAAGGTGATAGAACAATTAATGTGAATGGAATGATTCAAGTGGGTTAAATGTAGAAAAAAATAGAGCAATCCAAAGAAAATCCTTTGGCTTTCATGTATACTACAAAGGGATTTGTTGGAAAATATTTGTGCTTATACTTTTAACAGTTGGTGGATTCTAACTTTTCAAACTAAATCTCCAAAGTTCGTTCTATTATACTTATCCTCATGCACATTTGATGAAACTTATGTTATAAATATATGAATAAATTTATTTTTAAAAGCATTCACAATAGTCTTTTATAGGTTTGTCTTATGTTGTTGTTGAACTTCATAAGTGTTCATTTCTTTTTCATTACTCTGTACTTATATTTTTTCTATGTACATTGTATGTTTCCCTCCCATAATTTTCATTGGCATGTCTTACCTCCACAACTTATTATTTTTCCATACTTATGTTATTTTTTTTAAATTTGTGGATTGGCGAACTCCCAGACTCATGGTCTATCACTTTTCTTCCTTGAACCTCTTCCCAAGACTTATTTTATTTTTCATTGGCAGACCGACGGACTCATGGAATCATAATTTATTTTCTTTATATCTCTTGGTCTCACAATTCTATCCGATAAGTATCGATACTTATTCATTTTTCTTATCAAAACGAACTCTCGAACTCTCTGACAAGTATCAATACTTAGTCATATCGATACTTAGTCATTTTTCTTATCACAATTGCATCTGAAAAGTATCGATACTTAGCCATTTTTCTTATCAGGATGGATTCTCAGACTCTTGCACTCACATTCTCATTTGATTTCCTCCACTCTGCCACCCTGTCGTGGCATGTCCTTTCTCTTTCACACTTCTCGAGTCATATTAAATGCTAATTCTACGAACTCGACTGCTAAATTAAATTCTGAAAAGGTCGTTATTAATGATGTTTCTATTGAGGAAAATCACATTTATTTTAGGTTAATTATTTCATCAAGGATCTAACTTAAAGGTTATTTCACTGTTATGAGCATCATTGCAGACAAGATTTTCAACATATTGAATATGGCCGAAAGAAAACAATATTTATGTGGGGATACCTTGAATCTATTCTCCAAATAATATCACAATTACCATTGGTTGAGGTCATATTGGTATTATTCAACGTTACCATACAAAGACAATAATAAGGTTTGGATGTCATGAATATCTCTCCCTAGTTGTGTCCCTGAGGTTTTCTAGTGAAAAGAGATTGCCACCAAGTGTAATGATAATTTTTTCCAGAACAGAAGAACAATTACACTACAAAGAGGCTCCCATGTTTCATTGGTGCCTTCAGTTTTCAAAAAAATGTTAAAACTACCATATTCAAACTTAACATACAAAGGAGAAGAAACTAGAAATTGTCTTAGAGGTAAAAATAATGGAATGGAGCTCCTGTAGGAATATTTACAACATCCTACTGCAATGTCAGAAGAATTATCCAAAATACAAGTTATTTATTTAAAGGACCCTTATCGAGAAATTACTTGGTTATTTACTAGAGTTACCGATCAAGATTCTACGACAATTGTTCCCCGACTGACACTATATATTTTACATTTTATAGTTCATGAGAATGTTGTTTTTCATTGGGAAAAGTTCATATCGAATGAAATTTCTACATAGTTAATGAATTTAAGAAGTGAGAAAAAATTCTATATAGCATCTTATCTGATATTGTCTATCACACGCTATCATATTTTTAAAGGTTTGAGTGTTGGAAAAAGGGTAAACTCAAAAATTGATCCCGTGACTATGTGGTATCAAGCCCTCTAGAGGCGGAAAGTTATCCATTATTTTTATGAATTTTACAATGAATTTGTCTTTGAATTTAAGAAACTACTCTTTGGAGAAGACACTTCCAAGATTTCATTGGAAGCATCCACCTTTTTAAATAAAAGGGGAATTCTGTAGAAAACGGATAATTATAGTATCATTAGGATTTTATGTTCTCATGAAAAACCTATATATCTCCCTCATTATGTATTGGACAAGTTATTTATCATAGATGTGGTGAGGCACTATAAGTTTTGGTTTCATTCTTTTTATGAAAGAAGTAAAAAACAGTTTGTTCCTCTACCTTGGAGAGTTGGTGAAATTCTCATCAGAGGAATTTCCAAAATTGATGAATATGCCTCTTACTTTGACCACTTTAATTTGAAGTTTGTATATGAAATAAAATGGTTTGACCCTAACCATATTTTTTATAATCACATTGTATCAATCAAGATCAGCCCTAGAATGATCAATACACTCACATTTGGGGATTAAGAGGGTGATAGTCATGACCCTCCTATTCAGGGTGTTGATAAAAATTATGGTGACATAGAGACAATCATGAGCACTACAAAACATTAAAAGAAAAGATGGAAACCCTCAAGTGAAAAAAATGCTTAGTCACCTGTTGTTTCTCACAGAAGTATTTTTCCTAAATTAAATGCTCATTATAATAATAATAATAATAATAATCTATTTTTAAGGTCACGGTCAAGCCAGCACACCAAATTGGTAATAATTCAGGTAATGATGGAGAAATAAATCCTCCTCAAGGAAGTTTAGAAAACCCCCATAAATTAACAGTGAAAAGGAAAAGGGCTAATTCTCAGCAAGAGGGAGAAGAGCAAAATGCACCTGAAAATGATATTTTTCTTGATGATATGGATTTAGATGTTGACATTGAAAATATTTGGTTTCCAGATGAAGAAGAACATGCCTAAAAAAATGTGCAATATGTTGCATTGGTTGAACAATGGTTTTTCAAGATGAAGTTTTCTCTAACGAAGAGACCTTTTCTGTATAGAATGTTTTATTTGATAGGTCTTCAAAGAAATTAACCTTTCAAATAACCCCGAAGAATAAGAATGGAAAGTCACATTCCACCATAGAAATTATCCTCAATTCATAGGGTCACAAGGGATGCATTGGATGTTTCAATAATTAATATGGAAGAGGAAAATCTCAAGATTAATGAAAAATTCAAAGAATTGGAGGCAACGCTCATGCCCCCACCCATATTGGCTATCCTGGTCGCCATGATACAAACTAACATAACTCTTCAAGGAAATTCAGAGTCAAACCTGAGAGTAAAAGGAATTCCAAGCTTAATCATTGTTACTTGGCACTTTGTTGAAGAGAATATAAAGAAAAGAATGTCACTTTTTCTATATTTATGGGACATGGAAAAAAGTTTTTCCACACTCAAGATTAGAATTCAAAACACTAAAGGATACTTAAATGCAGATTTGAAGAATGATGAAGGATTATTCACATATGGAGTTGCTATGTTTGTATAAAACGTCTTGGCAATGACATATCATAGGAACAAACTGAAATATTTTCCCTCCCAGATTCATATGAAACAATTAAAGGCATGTTGTATTGAAAGAATTAATACATTAAAGGGGTTGTTAAATAAATTAAAAGAACCAACATAGAAAAAGACTGGAGCATACACAAATATTAGTGGTTTGGATATCGTGGGCACCACTATTGAAGTTTCAAATCCAAGCTTAATATCAAATTCAATGATCATGAGTAGAGATAAATTTGAAGAGAAAGTAAAAAATTTGAAGAAATCATCGGCCGAAAAATTTGATAGTATGGTTGAATATACTTATGATGGCATTGATAATTGTCTTGTTGAGTACACAAATAAAAATGAGGACATTGAAACTATATTGCTAAATTTATTTGTTGATCATAGATAAATTGAAAGTGAATTGTTAAATATCAGAAGTGATTTTTTCCCCATTAATGGAATATATTCAAGAATGGTTAAACAAGGCTATAACCAAGATTTTTGAATTTCCAACAGAAGTGGTTACAACCTTTCACTTAACCACAACAAGCAAATATATAAAGGGTACATCAACAAGAAAATGAAAGATAGAGTTTCCATAACAATAAGTCCATACTGATTAGATACCTTCTTCCTTATCAGATTTCATACAATTATATTTATTCTTTCATTAGAAGAGTATAACTGAATTCTGATAACTTCCTCCTTGTCTTCTTTCCAGATCTCGTTCCTAGTGCTTCACTCCATGTTCTTATCTTCATAATATTTCTTTTAAATGTGTTTATGGTCCACGCGATCCTCAATCCCAGTCCATTAATGGACAAACTCCTTTAAATTTCAAGTGTTGTAACATACATTATTATTTTTTAGAAATTCCACAGAACTAAGTCAGGATCGGTTTTGATTGTATTTTATAACTTTGAATTCTTAGTATAATATATTTGAAGTTGATCTATCAAAATATCCTTTTGAGATTAATAAGTAGTACTCTTTCAAATTTATCTTGTGCCATTGGACCATTTCTTTTATTTGAATGTGATTAGAATTATTATTAAACTGTGATGGATGTGAGGATTTTAGCATTTTCTATATTGTGTGGTGTTTGAGGTTCCTGGTCCATTTCTTAGAAATTATATATATATTTCAATATTTTAAATTTTTTTGAGCCATAAAGAGTTGGATTGAGTCATTTGATAGTATCCCATATTAATTTTGATATGAAATATTCAAAGAAAATCATAAACCAAAGAGGAGTACCACCTCTTTAAAAACATAGGGGGATTCATATCCTCGTGAGGTTGTCATTTCGGTCCTCACATATTCAAATGTCAACAGTAATGTTGCGGGTTATTTACATGAGACAAAGGAAATTTCCAAATTCAATGTCATGGATGGACAAGCATTCAAACTAGTTATTCAAATCTCATTGCTTGCAATATTTTATCATCTGTTTGTGGACATCAACACTCTTCATGTCCTTAACGACATCATTCAACAAGGCACATGTTCCAAGTGGGTTGTTCATTGGCATCATGATACGTGCCACATTCAACAAAAGAGTTTAAAGGAGGATGATCAAGCATGGTTTGAGCCTAGTGGTGGATTAATGAGTTGAATTCAAATTCATTTGTTTAATTGATAGAAAATTTTCATAAAAATGAAATAATCACAAGTGGATTTTCAAGGAGTTAAGAATTGATTTTAAAAGTTTGTGAGAAGAGTAGGAAAAGGTATTTATGGGAAGTCTATAATTTAATATTTGACAAATTTTCAAGAAGCATTGAGGTTAATTCATAATGGTCATTTATAAAAGCTTATTCCCTTGTGTATTATGATTTTAAAATAAATGGGAGCCTTTATCAACTACCTGTTTCATATTATTGGAAAGTATTTACACAAAGGAGGTTGGAAGTTATCATTCAAGAGAGGATAAAATGCAACATTCAAGAGGAATAAGGGATTGGTTGGGGAAAGGAACGAAGGAGAGCCTCTGTTTTGGCCGAGAGTCTATAAATACAATGGAAAATTAGTAATGAATTTCTACACAGTTTTTATATGAAGAGAGGATTCATTCTTCTATTTTTTGAGTTTGTAATTTTCTTATGTTTGTCTAAATCCACATATCAGTTGTTTAGATGCATTTCATAATCTGTTTATAAAGTAATGAGTTTCTAAATGTTTGACATGCTCAACATTTTAATTTGTATTTTCTTTCTAAAACCTCCATTAAAGTTCAGATTGTGTCTACGTATTCCATGAATGATATTCATTATCTTGTGACATTGCAATAATATTTTCTTTAGTGATCATAACAATTTTTATATCAGAAGTTGATGTTGAAACAAACTAGTACGCATCTCACTGGACATGGTTTTTTATATTGATTGTTTATATTTCTTTGAATTACATTTAGATGGTTTCATATTGCATATCAGTTGATAGCACATAGTCTTCGAAGTGATTAATACTATTGGACTTACACCTTCCATTAATACTGAGAATTCTATTTATTTTAATTTAAATGTTACACACTTATATTTGAAGTAACTTATTTATTTCTGCCATCTTTTATTTTGATAACTTAGGAAATGGAGATTACAGTGCCCTCTTTGATTATATTAATTTCATAGTTTGTTATTAATATTTTTATTCATGTTTTGCATGACCTTTTCCTTTTTATATTTATTATATTTCTTTATGCATATTAGTATTGTTGAATATCTTATACATGAGGGTTTCCCTCCTCTAGCTTCTAGATTCTTCCAAGAAAGCCTAAAGCAGGGAGGATTTATCTATGCCTCATAAGGTGCCTTGGAATTGTTCCCTAGCTAGGAACAACCTAAGGAAAAAAATCAGTCAAGCTAAAAATATCAGAGGGCGGACCTAATAAGATTGCAAGGAGAGGGAATACAATCAGATCAAGGAATAGGTTCTCATGTCAGGACATAATGCATGAAACTAGTTACGAAAATTGGTGAGAAAGCATCGGGTGATGATATGACAAGGTTCCACATCCAAAAATATCAATAGGCCTTGGGTCTGGGTTTTTGGAGAGAGGGGAGGTCAAACGAAGAACTTGATAGAGATAAATCCAAAGAATATCATTCCTTTTAGACCTCAAGAGTATCACAAGGGACTTCACTTGGCCATCTTGATGAGACAAACCTGATGAGGGGAGCCCAATAGGATTTTTGGATTCAGTCTTCAAACCAGTCTTAATACAATGCACACTCAGCACTCTGAACAAGGATTCTCAATAGAGTAAATCCAATGAGCTCATTGGATAGGATTGTGGGAAAGGTGGATTCGATAGCCTTGCAAGATTAGGACGTTAGGGAAAATATAAGAAAAGGTGAATATATTTCTCGATGAGGGATATCCTAGTAAGTATCAAGGTTCCAGGTAAGGATCAAGGTTCTAAACTCATCAATGTAATGGTGATAAAAAAACAAATCTGGCTAAGGTTTGGGAAATATAAGGATTAGTTCTTAATGTTTATTTTTGGCTTAAAATGATAGAAAATATCCTCATAGAGATAAATCTAGGAAATAGGAACAAGATCAAGGGATTCCCCACATGCATTTCAAGGATGGAGCGGTCATGTAAAGGAAGTGACCCTGCGAACTTACTTGTGTTCTTTATTTAAGATATCCATTCAGAAAGTCCTAAAAAACAAATGCATTCAATACATACAATATAACATCAAAATCCCCATCCATATAGGATCATCAAATACTTCAGAATCTGCAAAAGGTACCAAGACACATGTTAATTTCATCATACAAATGTCAACAAAACATCATAAGTCAAGAAGCATCATGAAGAAATTTGAAAGACTAAAATCAAAAGGATTAACAAACCTTTATCAAGATAATAATCAATGAAGATAAAACCCCCAACTCCCTCAAGGTATATAAAGAGTTAACATTAGGCTCAAGTAGTAGAGGATTATGCATTATAGTTCAAATTTTAGTGGGGAGAGGGGGCACTTTCCTTTTGCTTGTAAAAGAAAAAGTAAAGGGAGGTTGGTGTGGCCTCAACAGATGTATTGTTGCATTAAATGATAAATTGAAACAATTATTATGTCAAAGTTGGACATAAAACATGATACGCCTCCATGAAAATATCCACCATCACACAAGTGTAAATTGACCTTAGACCCCCTTATTCAAATTTTGGGTGGATGGAGGACACGAGTGTTAGGGTCATAACCTCCCTAACCTATAAAACAGATAGAATACTATGTATTCTATGTAATGAATGCCATCATGAGTAAATAAGGCCTATGTAGTAGTGTGAACATAACTATTTTAAGAAGGCTTACTAGAAGGTTTTTCCTACTAGAAAGTTCCTTTTCTAGAATGCTCTTAGTGGATAGAAGTAGTATATATAGAGGTATAAGAATTGTATAAGATGTCTTGGGGAATTATTTGTAATCTGAGCTCTAATATGTTGGAGGTTTCCCCCTCAAAGAAGCAAGTGAATAGTTCTTCCATATTAATAAAGGTATCTTATCCTAGCTCATATTGTCTAGTGTTCACTATGTTGTTTCTTTCTGCAATATATCTAGATAGATTTGTGATCTTGCTCTAAATATTTCTATTTTTCACCTTACAACAAGACACATCCAAAAATGGATATTTTTATTTGATTTTTTTCCTTACAAAACGTATTGGTTTAACCATCCAAAATACCTCTTTTTCTTCACCTCTAAAGGGATTACAATAGATATTCTTCATGTTTCAAAAACAAACCCAAGCCTTAAGATATTTTATCAAAAAATAACCGAGTTCATTTTACAAAGCCTCATATCTCTTTTAACTAAAACCAAAAAATATTGATGGTAATGCCATACCATACCAATGGAAGAAAATATCAACCTAATGGAATTAAAACAAACTTGCTTTAATATTAGCTCCCATGAAATAACTAGCTCCTATTGTCTTCCATTAGTAATTACTTGTTATTATAAACTAATGGCATGTTTCATTATTGGCAGTCAGTATTGTGGTCTCCAATTTTTTATTTGAAAATAAGCAGGATAAGTGAAGAAACAAAACATAAATTCAATAACAAATAATACGATTGAAATGGACCTCAACTTTTCCTTGTGTTGGATTTTCATATAAGAAAGATCTATATTTTGGCTTTCCCATTGATTCAATAAGGGAGTTTAGTTTTTTGTGGAACAATCCAAGCTCATGCACTCTTGTATAAGCTATCACTCTTTCCATCTAGTAGGATTGGTCGCAATCTGTTTGCAGTGGTACCACACATAGGTGGTCATCCTACACGCACTCAAAAAGGAATTATTTCCCATTTGTACATGGGATGTTGAGTGAACTTCTTCACACGTGTATGTGCCACTTATTTCTTAAACTTTCAACATTGCATGTATCCATGAGCATAAACCATATTTTATCTTATGAAAGTGATTGGGATGAAATTTTTCTCCTCGTCAACTTCCCATCAATCAGCTACTTGATTCAAGAAGGATACCATCTCATGGCATAGTCATGAAAATACTTAGAGAAATCAAAACCTAGCTAATGAATATACTCTATGTTTATACTACCCACAATGTAATAATTGGTCTTCTTAGTTCTCATATCCTTCCCTTGCTCAATTCCCTTGTAGGAGTCATAGGCCAACACCTTACTGGAGAAAATGGCAGTGATTGTAGTTAGGATTCAAGTTTCTAAGTCCTATCAATCAAAATTTAGGAATTCCAATGTGGAAACTAGTCTCCTCAATAGTAAATCTACAATTCAATCAATCTATCTCATCAAATTAGCATATTTGGGAAGATCTAGTGTGGAATCTA
>ML792404.1:58871-79433 GCA_009831015.1 Picea engelmannii | reverse complement strand
AACAATTACACTACAAAGAGGCTCCCATGTTTCATTGGTGCCTTCAGTTTTCAAAAAAATGTTAAAACTACCATATTCAAACTTAACATACAAAGGAGAAGAAACTAGAAATTGTCTTAGAGGTAAAAATAATGGAATGGAGCTCCTGTAGGAATATTTACAACATCCTACTGCAATGTCAGAAGAATTATCCAAAATACAAGTTATTTATTTAAAGGACCCTTATCGAGAAATTACTTGGTTATTTACTAGAGTTACCGATCAAGATTCTACGACAATTGTTCCCCGACTGACACTATATATTTTACATTTTATAGTTCATGAGAATGTTGTTTTTCATTGGGAAAAGTTCATATCGAATGAAATTTCTACATAGTTAATGAATTTAAGAAGTGAGAAAAAATTCTATATAGCATCTTATCTGATATTGTCTATCACACGCTATCATATTTTTAAAGGTTTGAGTGTTGGAAAAAGGGTAAACTCAAAAATTGATCCCGTGACTATGTGGTATCAAGCCCTCTAGAGGCGGAAAGTTATCCATTATTTTTATGAATTTTACAATGAATTTGTCTTTGAATTTAAGAAACTACTCTTTGGAGAAGACACTTCCAAGATTTCATTGGAAGCATCCACCTTTTTAAATAAAAGGGGAATTCTGTAGAAAACGGATAATTATAGTATCATTAGGATTTTATGTTCTCATGAAAAACCTATATATCTCCCTCATTATGTATTGGACAAGTTATTTATCATAGATGTGGTGAGGCACTATAAGTTTTGGTTTCATTCTTTTTATGAAAGAAGTAAAAAACAGTTTGTTCCTCTACCTTGGAGAGTTGGTGAAATTCTCATCAGAGGAATTTCCAAAATTGATGAATATGCCTCTTACTTTGACCACTTTAATTTGAAGTTTGTATATGAAATAAAATGGTTTGACCCTAACCATATTTTTTATAATCACATTGTATCAATCAAGATCAGCCCTAGAATGATCAATACACTCACATTTGGGGATTAAGAGGGTGATAGTCATGACCCTCCTATTCAGGGTGTTGATAAAAATTATGGTGACATAGAGACAATCATGAGCACTACAAAACATTAAAAGAAAAGATGGAAACCCTCAAGTGAAAAAAATGCTTAGTCACCTGTTGTTTCTCACAGAAGTATTTTTCCTAAATTAAATGCTCATTATAATAATAATAATAATAATAATCTATTTTTAAGGTCACGGTCAAGCCAGCACACCAAATTGGTAATAATTCAGGTAATGATGGAGAAATAAATCCTCCTCAAGGAAGTTTAGAAAACCCCCATAAATTAACAGTGAAAAGGAAAAGGGCTAATTCTCAGCAAGAGGGAGAAGAGCAAAATGCACCTGAAAATGATATTTTTCTTGATGATATGGATTTAGATGTTGACATTGAAAATATTTGGTTTCCAGATGAAGAAGAACATGCCTAAAAAAATGTGCAATATGTTGCATTGGTTGAACAATGGTTTTTCAAGATGAAGTTTTCTCTAACGAAGAGACCTTTTCTGTATAGAATGTTTTATTTGATAGGTCTTCAAAGAAATTAACCTTTCAAATAACCCCGAAGAATAAGAATGGAAAGTCACATTCCACCATAGAAATTATCCTCAATTCATAGGGTCACAAGGGATGCATTGGATGTTTCAATAATTAATATGGAAGAGGAAAATCTCAAGATTAATGAAAAATTCAAAGAATTGGAGGCAACGCTCATGCCCCCACCCATATTGGCTATCCTGGTCGCCATGATACAAACTAACATAACTCTTCAAGGAAATTCAGAGTCAAACCTGAGAGTAAAAGGAATTCCAAGCTTAATCATTGTTACTTGGCACTTTGTTGAAGAGAATATAAAGAAAAGAATGTCACTTTTTCTATATTTATGGGACATGGAAAAAAGTTTTTCCACACTCAAGATTAGAATTCAAAACACTAAAGGATACTTAAATGCAGATTTGAAGAATGATGAAGGATTATTCACATATGGAGTTGCTATGTTTGTATAAAACGTCTTGGCAATGACATATCATAGGAACAAACTGAAATATTTTCCCTCCCAGATTCATATGAAACAATTAAAGGCATGTTGTATTGAAAGAATTAATACATTAAAGGGGTTGTTAAATAAATTAAAAGAACCAACATAGAAAAAGACTGGAGCATACACAAATATTAGTGGTTTGGATATCGTGGGCACCACTATTGAAGTTTCAAATCCAAGCTTAATATCAAATTCAATGATCATGAGTAGAGATAAATTTGAAGAGAAAGTAAAAAATTTGAAGAAATCATCGGCCGAAAAATTTGATAGTATGGTTGAATATACTTATGATGGCATTGATAATTGTCTTGTTGAGTACACAAATAAAAATGAGGACATTGAAACTATATTGCTAAATTTATTTGTTGATCATAGATAAATTGAAAGTGAATTGTTAAATATCAGAAGTGATTTTTTCCCCATTAATGGAATATATTCAAGAATGGTTAAACAAGGCTATAACCAAGATTTTTGAATTTCCAACAGAAGTGGTTACAACCTTTCACTTAACCACAACAAGCAAATATATAAAGGGTACATCAACAAGAAAATGAAAGATAGAGTTTCCATAACAATAAGTCCATACTGATTAGATACCTTCTTCCTTATCAGATTTCATACAATTATATTTATTCTTTCATTAGAAGAGTATAACTGAATTCTGATAACTTCCTCCTTGTCTTCTTTCCAGATCTCGTTCCTAGTGCTTCACTCCATGTTCTTATCTTCATAATATTTCTTTTAAATGTGTTTATGGTCCACGCGATCCTCAATCCCAGTCCATTAATGGACAAACTCCTTTAAATTTCAAGTGTTGTAACATACATTATTATTTTTTAGAAATTCCACAGAACTAAGTCAGGATCGGTTTTGATTGTATTTTATAACTTTGAATTCTTAGTATAATATATTTGAAGTTGATCTATCAAAATATCCTTTTGAGATTAATAAGTAGTACTCTTTCAAATTTATCTTGTGCCATTGGACCATTTCTTTTATTTGAATGTGATTAGAATTATTATTAAACTGTGATGGATGTGAGGATTTTAGCATTTTCTATATTGTGTGGTGTTTGAGGTTCCTGGTCCATTTCTTAGAAATTATATATATATTTCAATATTTTAAATTTTTTTGAGCCATAAAGAGTTGGATTGAGTCATTTGATAGTATCCCATATTAATTTTGATATGAAATATTCAAAGAAAATCATAAACCAAAGAGGAGTACCACCTCTTTAAAAACATAGGGGGATTCATATCCTCGTGAGGTTGTCATTTCGGTCCTCACATATTCAAATGTCAACAGTAATGTTGCGGGTTATTTACATGAGACAAAGGAAATTTCCAAATTCAATGTCATGGATGGACAAGCATTCAAACTAGTTATTCAAATCTCATTGCTTGCAATATTTTATCATCTGTTTGTGGACATCAACACTCTTCATGTCCTTAACGACATCATTCAACAAGGCACATGTTCCAAGTGGGTTGTTCATTGGCATCATGATACGTGCCACATTCAACAAAAGAGTTTAAAGGAGGATGATCAAGCATGGTTTGAGCCTAGTGGTGGATTAATGAGTTGAATTCAAATTCATTTGTTTAATTGATAGAAAATTTTCATAAAAATGAAATAATCACAAGTGGATTTTCAAGGAGTTAAGAATTGATTTTAAAAGTTTGTGAGAAGAGTAGGAAAAGGTATTTATGGGAAGTCTATAATTTAATATTTGACAAATTTTCAAGAAGCATTGAGGTTAATTCATAATGGTCATTTATAAAAGCTTATTCCCTTGTGTATTATGATTTTAAAATAAATGGGAGCCTTTATCAACTACCTGTTTCATATTATTGGAAAGTATTTACACAAAGGAGGTTGGAAGTTATCATTCAAGAGAGGATAAAATGCAACATTCAAGAGGAATAAGGGATTGGTTGGGGAAAGGAACGAAGGAGAGCCTCTGTTTTGGCCGAGAGTCTATAAATACAATGGAAAATTAGTAATGAATTTCTACACAGTTTTTATATGAAGAGAGGATTCATTCTTCTATTTTTTGAGTTTGTAATTTTCTTATGTTTGTCTAAATCCACATATCAGTTGTTTAGATGCATTTCATAATCTGTTTATAAAGTAATGAGTTTCTAAATGTTTGACATGCTCAACATTTTAATTTGTATTTTCTTTCTAAAACCTCCATTAAAGTTCAGATTGTGTCTACGTATTCCATGAATGATATTCATTATCTTGTGACATTGCAATAATATTTTCTTTAGTGATCATAACAATTTTTATATCAGAAGTTGATGTTGAAACAAACTAGTACGCATCTCACTGGACATGGTTTTTTATATTGATTGTTTATATTTCTTTGAATTACATTTAGATGGTTTCATATTGCATATCAGTTGATAGCACATAGTCTTCGAAGTGATTAATACTATTGGACTTACACCTTCCATTAATACTGAGAATTCTATTTATTTTAATTTAAATGTTACACACTTATATTTGAAGTAACTTATTTATTTCTGCCATCTTTTATTTTGATAACTTAGGAAATGGAGATTACAGTGCCCTCTTTGATTATATTAATTTCATAGTTTGTTATTAATATTTTTATTCATGTTTTGCATGACCTTTTCCTTTTTATATTTATTATATTTCTTTATGCATATTAGTATTGTTGAATATCTTATACATGAGGGTTTCCCTCCTCTAGCTTCTAGATTCTTCCAAGAAAGCCTAAAGCAGGGAGGATTTATCTATGCCTCATAAGGTGCCTTGGAATTGTTCCCTAGCTAGGAACAACCTAAGGAAAAAAATCAGTCAAGCTAAAAATATCAGAGGGCGGACCTAATAAGATTGCAAGGAGAGGGAATACAATCAGATCAAGGAATAGGTTCTCATGTCAGGACATAATGCATGAAACTAGTTACGAAAATTGGTGAGAAAGCATCGGGTGATGATATGACAAGGTTCCACATCCAAAAATATCAATAGGCCTTGGGTCTGGGTTTTTGGAGAGAGGGGAGGTCAAACGAAGAACTTGATAGAGATAAATCCAAAGAATATCATTCCTTTTAGACCTCAAGAGTATCACAAGGGACTTCACTTGGCCATCTTGATGAGACAAACCTGATGAGGGGAGCCCAATAGGATTTTTGGATTCAGTCTTCAAACCAGTCTTAATACAATGCACACTCAGCACTCTGAACAAGGATTCTCAATAGAGTAAATCCAATGAGCTCATTGGATAGGATTGTGGGAAAGGTGGATTCGATAGCCTTGCAAGATTAGGACGTTAGGGAAAATATAAGAAAAGGTGAATATATTTCTCGATGAGGGATATCCTAGTAAGTATCAAGGTTCCAGGTAAGGATCAAGGTTCTAAACTCATCAATGTAATGGTGATAAAAAAACAAATCTGGCTAAGGTTTGGGAAATATAAGGATTAGTTCTTAATGTTTATTTTTGGCTTAAAATGATAGAAAATATCCTCATAGAGATAAATCTAGGAAATAGGAACAAGATCAAGGGATTCCCCACATGCATTTCAAGGATGGAGCGGTCATGTAAAGGAAGTGACCCTGCGAACTTACTTGTGTTCTTTATTTAAGATATCCATTCAGAAAGTCCTAAAAAACAAATGCATTCAATACATACAATATAACATCAAAATCCCCATCCATATAGGATCATCAAATACTTCAGAATCTGCAAAAGGTACCAAGACACATGTTAATTTCATCATACAAATGTCAACAAAACATCATAAGTCAAGAAGCATCATGAAGAAATTTGAAAGACTAAAATCAAAAGGATTAACAAACCTTTATCAAGATAATAATCAATGAAGATAAAACCCCCAACTCCCTCAAGGTATATAAAGAGTTAACATTAGGCTCAAGTAGTAGAGGATTATGCATTATAGTTCAAATTTTAGTGGGGAGAGGGGGCACTTTCCTTTTGCTTGTAAAAGAAAAAGTAAAGGGAGGTTGGTGTGGCCTCAACAGATGTATTGTTGCATTAAATGATAAATTGAAACAATTATTATGTCAAAGTTGGACATAAAACATGATACGCCTCCATGAAAATATCCACCATCACACAAGTGTAAATTGACCTTAGACCCCCTTATTCAAATTTTGGGTGGATGGAGGACACGAGTGTTAGGGTCATAACCTCCCTAACCTATAAAACAGATAGAATACTATGTATTCTATGTAATGAATGCCATCATGAGTAAATAAGGCCTATGTAGTAGTGTGAACATAACTATTTTAAGAAGGCTTACTAGAAGGTTTTTCCTACTAGAAAGTTCCTTTTCTAGAATGCTCTTAGTGGATAGAAGTAGTATATATAGAGGTATAAGAATTGTATAAGATGTCTTGGGGAATTATTTGTAATCTGAGCTCTAATATGTTGGAGGTTTCCCCCTCAAAGAAGCAAGTGAATAGTTCTTCCATATTAATAAAGGTATCTTATCCTAGCTCATATTGTCTAGTGTTCACTATGTTGTTTCTTTCTGCAATATATCTAGATAGATTTGTGATCTTGCTCTAAATATTTCTATTTTTCACCTTACAACAAGACACATCCAAAAATGGATATTTTTATTTGATTTTTTTCCTTACAAAACGTATTGGTTTAACCATCCAAAATACCTCTTTTTCTTCACCTCTAAAGGGATTACAATAGATATTCTTCATGTTTCAAAAACAAACCCAAGCCTTAAGATATTTTATCAAAAAATAACCGAGTTCATTTTACAAAGCCTCATATCTCTTTTAACTAAAACCAAAAAATATTGATGGTAATGCCATACCATACCAATGGAAGAAAATATCAACCTAATGGAATTAAAACAAACTTGCTTTAATATTAGCTCCCATGAAATAACTAGCTCCTATTGTCTTCCATTAGTAATTACTTGTTATTATAAACTAATGGCATGTTTCATTATTGGCAGTCAGTATTGTGGTCTCCAATTTTTTATTTGAAAATAAGCAGGATAAGTGAAGAAACAAAACATAAATTCAATAACAAATAATACGATTGAAATGGACCTCAACTTTTCCTTGTGTTGGATTTTCATATAAGAAAGATCTATATTTTGGCTTTCCCATTGATTCAATAAGGGAGTTTAGTTTTTTGTGGAACAATCCAAGCTCATGCACTCTTGTATAAGCTATCACTCTTTCCATCTAGTAGGATTGGTCGCAATCTGTTTGCAGTGGTACCACACATAGGTGGTCATCCTACACGCACTCAAAAAGGAATTATTTCCCATTTGTACATGGGATGTTGAGTGAACTTCTTCACACGTGTATGTGCCACTTATTTCTTAAACTTTCAACATTGCATGTATCCATGAGCATAAACCATATTTTATCTTATGAAAGTGATTGGGATGAAATTTTTCTCCTCGTCAACTTCCCATCAATCAGCTACTTGATTCAAGAAGGATACCATCTCATGGCATAGTCATGAAAATACTTAGAGAAATCAAAACCTAGCTAATGAATATACTCTATGTTTATACTACCCACAATGTAATAATTGGTCTTCTTAGTTCTCATATCCTTCCCTTGCTCAATTCCCTTGTAGGAGTCATAGGCCAACACCTTACTGGAGAAAATGGCAGTGATTGTAGTTAGGATTCAAGTTTCTAAGTCCTATCAATCAAAATTTAGGAATTCCAATGTGGAAACTAGTCTCCTCAATAGTAAATCTACAATTCAATCAATCTATCTCATCAAATTAGCATATTTGGGAAGATCTAGTGTGGAATCTACAATCCTCTCATTTATTTTCAACTATTCATTGGACATTGATTGACACCTAATTATGTCTAAATTTATAGAGTTCTTCGATGATCCTATTTATTCACTAATAGTAGAATGGTGATCCTATTTGTTCACCAAATAGTAGGAGACGTAGCTTCTCCTAGCCAAATTACTTGGAAAATCATCATGTAATCTGGGAATATTCAAACATGGTAGTTCATCACTTCCAAACATGGTAGTTTGTACTGTGTTATATATTGATGTCATTGGATGAATATATATGTTGAATCTGGCTTAAATCCTTTTCCACCAAGTTATTTTCTTGGGTCTTTCTTTTTTTTCATTTTATGTCACCCATTATAACAATAGAGAACATTAACTAGGTGAGAAAAGAAAACCAAATACTTAAAATTGGATGAATCCACTATACATATTCAACTATGTATCTAACATGTTCAACATTAGGGATCTAAAAACTAGCTTGGGTATATAGCCATATAGTCAAGTTTTGAAAAAAATTGCACCCTAATTTCAACTACATACTCTTATACAGCTTAATGAATTTGGATCTCAACATTATCATATATAGTTGGGATTCAAAATAAGGTGGGTATAAACTACAAGTTGTGGAGTTTTAAAAGTTGGTTGATAGGAAACAACATTCGAAGGAGTTTCTACTAAGGCCTCTATGAATATTGGGATATCATACGATCGAATAAAACTAAATGAAACCAATGAAAAGAGATAGCAACTTGGAATCAAGTAACTAAGAGAACATGAGATATTTTCATTTAAATAAATTCCAACTAGCTCTCTACCTAACTAGCCTCTAACATAATAGAAATTTTCTAATTCAAAATATAGATAAAAAGGATGTAAGGTAACACCTAGAAATAAAGAGTGATCAACATTCATACCTAGGGAATTTAACAAAAGTTCCAGTGATTTAATAAAATCATGTATAATAACCCAAAAAACTTAGAGATGCTTGAATGTCTAATAGGTGTTGATATACCTATAAACCAAAATTGTTCTATCTTTGTTTCTCATTCAATACAATCTGATGGAACACAATGTTGCATTCAATTGCTATGAAAATTTGGTAGGCCATGGAATCCTACTAAATCATTCAATTTGATAATGGGAAAATATATTCAAGGGCTAGTGAAAGATTTCATTATTTCAAAGGTTGCATGTGCATTAAATTTGAATTAATTCAAAATATAGAGAAGAGATATCACATTAAATGCAAACATTCAAATATGGAGAGGAAAAGTTACTCCATTTGGAAGGTCTAAAATATGTCTTATTTTAACTTTACAAACCACCGGATGAATTATTGATGGTTTTGAAAGATGCCAATATTAAATGTTTGAAGTGGTTCGATGAACCATCAGGTGTTTTGAAAATATCATATTTGACACTAACCTAAATAGTCATTGGGAACCTCCAAAAGATGCATAATAAGATCTTGAGAAAAAACTTGATGAACTATCAACACATTCTAAAAAAAATGAAATGACACTCTTAAAAATTTCTCTCATGAACTATAGAAACATTCAAAAAGACAGGGTATTTGAATGTTTTGTTACCTCTTAATGAACTATCATACACATTCAAAATAAGTTCGAATGATTTTAGAAATGGTCGAATGATCCATCAGATATTTTTAAAAATATATATTCAAAATCCTCCCAATGAACCATTAAGAGATTCAAAAATATGTGAGAATGCTTCTTTAAAAACTTCTCGATGAACTATTGGGTGAATTTGGAAATAAAAGCACGAGAAATTTGAAAGTCCCTAGATGAACCATTGGGTGGAATCCAAAGATGAAAAAAAGGAAATTTTGGAATTTCCTCAATGAACCATGAGGAAGAATCGCAAGATCATAACATTTGAAAGTTTGAACACTTTCCAATGAAACATCAGTTGAGTTTGAAATATGTATAAAGATAATTTCTAAATTATCCCTATGAACCATCGAGATGAACTAAATGATGCTTCATTTGAAATTTTGATGTGGCCCAATGGTTCGAAAGATAAAATCCTTCAAACTTTTAGGGATGCCTAATGAACTATAGGAGTGGTTTAAAAATGAAAATAAGAAATATAAAGGATGCTCACTAAAATTCAATTGAAATTTTGAAAGATGGAATCATTTTATAGTTCAAAAAGTTTCCAATAAATGACAGAACAAAAAACAAAAAACAAAAATAAAATTGAATGAGAAAGACATAGAATATCTCAAAAATCAAGGCACATAAGAGATTGATGTTTTTAGGGAAGACCAAACAAGGCATAAGACACCATCTCCATGCTCCTTGAAAGAAGAGTCAATTAAAATAAATGTAAGGAAGGATTAAAATTGAAAACATAAAAAGGGGTCCCCAAGTCTAGGGACTTATGGCTTGTTGAGGCCTCAACAAAAATGGTCTTATGGATTGATATATTTTGTACTTGTGTATGAAACTTTATTTTCTTCTTTGTGTTACAGATTGTATGTTAGGAACCAAATATCAATATAACATAGAAAAATCTCAGAATAAGTACTCAACGCCTTGAAAAAGAGAGAAATTCGGATAATAATCCTCTTCGAGGGGGAAACCTCCTTATGCCCACATAAATGTTCAAATACCAGATGATTCCAAATGAAAATGTCTCCTTGGTATATATAGGAGACTAGGAGGTATAATTACAACTAATGGACTAAAGCTGACATAAATAAAATAACATTACTAATGTAATATGCCCCAATTAAGGGGTAATGAGCCAATATTTAGGGCTTAACATGCCCGTCCCCTTGAGACAAGTGTTGTTCGCAATGCTTGAGTAACTCTAGATGCTTCTGTATAAAATACTCATATTCCCAAGTGGAATCTTCAACCGGTAGTTTCCTCCATTTAATGAGATACTCTGGAATGGATCTATTCCTCAGTTGGTGAATTCATGTGTCAGTGATGGCTTCAGGCTCCAATATGATTTTTCCTTCCTCGTTAATTTTTGGAAATATAGTTTGAACTGGGATCTTGTCACCTATAACCTTCTTTAAGTATGAGACATGGAAAACTGGGTGTACTCGTGAATATGTAGGCAAATCCAATTTGTATGCCATAGTACCAATCTTTTGCAACACCTTATAAAGGCCATAGTACTTTGGTGAAAATTTATTATCCTTCTTGGTTTTCTTGAGGGACATCCGTTTGTATGGTTGCAGTCTTAAAAACAACCAATCCCCTACTTCAAAACTTCTTTCACTACGATGTTGATCTGCTTGTTGTTTCATGTGATTCTATGCCATCGTCAGGTTACTTGTTGTTGATGCTCGATGTGATCTTCCACTTCTTCAACCTTAGATTTTTATTTTAGAGAAGTGATGGAAGGAGAGTGGTATCCATAGAGTGCCATAAATGGTGTCATTTTTGTTGTAGTATGAAAGGAAGTGTTATACCACCATTCTGCCAAGGGTAACCATTTGAACCATTACGTTTGTTTATCAGAGACAAAGCAACGAAGGTATCCTTCCAGACATTTGTTCACTATCTCGGTTTGTCCATCAGATTGAGGATGATAGCATGACCTATGAGCCAATTGAGTACCCAAACAAAAAAATAATTCTATCAAAAAATGTCCAGTGAAGATGGGATCTCTATCACTTACAATAATATTTGGGCTTCCATGTAGCTTTTGAACTGTCTCCATAAATCTGGTGGAAACTGTGTTGTAGGTGAATCCCCCTGCAAACAGGTGGATTCCCTCTTGGTCTCTAGACTCCTAAGGCCAAGACAGAAAATTTCTTAACATGGACACTGAATTCCTTTTAGATCTAATCAAGCTAATAAATTAAAGAGAAGGAGAAAGATATGTACCATGTTAGTGATGTTTGTCTTTGCAAAGTCCTAGCTGAGATTTGATATTGAGATACCTGATAGGTCCTGCAAAACAAACAAAAATACAATGGAATTCCTACTCTACTGACATTATCTCAATCATAGATCCATCTACTGCAAACAAACTCATATAGAACAAGCACAAGTTTGAAAGAAACAGGCCAAGCATTGATTATATTAATGAGAACAAGTAAAAGTACTTACAGTCCTTTGAATGAAGGTGCAGCAGCTTCTTCCAGTTCTCCTTGTCTAACCCCTTTTCTCAAATGATCTCCATTGATTGCTTTGATGGCATCTCCCTCATGAGATCATAAGTTTGATGTAATTCCCAATCTCCATTGTGTCAATACCACTTACAGGATCATAATTTTGGTATCAATCTCTAGTCTCTATTGTCAATACGTTCTTATGAGATCATAAGTTAGGTATAATTCTCAATCTTCCTTGTACCTTTCACCATGATAAGGTCTCCTTATATAACCTTGGAGAGGTCCAACAACTTGAGAGATCTTTGGGATGAGTTGAGGATTCTTCTCCTTCAGTTGAGGATCTCCCCTAAGATCATACCTTGACCATCTATTCGAATCCAACTACCTTCAGGAATTGAGGGATTCTTCCCTTATTTGCCTCAACAAACCCAAAATTTGCTAAAAAAAGGGTAGTGCTCCCCCAAAAGGGTGCACAGGGCACTCAAGTACTCCCCCAAAGAGGCTCAAGGAGTGTCAGCACTCCCCGACAATAGGTAGGGGAGTACTCCTCTCCAAAATTCAGTTTTTGAGTGTTTTTTCCATGGAAAAAGGTTTGTACTCCCTATCAAGTGACTTCTCTTCTTCAAAACTAGTCTTTGGGGTGTCTTAAGTTTTTTTGGGATGTTGTTAGAGGCACAACATAGGCAAGATGGAAGTATGATGTTTTTGACACTTGCAACACTTGTAGTCAAGATGCGACACTTGTGGACAAGATGTGACACTTACAACACTTGTAATGACAACACTTGTGATACTATCAAAGTGAGTAATTTTGAGGTGTAACAGATTGCCCCCCAAAGTATGAAGTTAGAAGGTGATGATGACTGAAGTACTTTGTAGAATTTTTCAAGCAAGGGTATGGATGCAAAGAAACTGGAAAAAGTTGCACACAACCATGAAACAAATATTATAACATGTTTCAAAACCCAAGGCAGGCATACCTATGCTTGAGTGATAAAAAAAATTTAAGTATGGCCGCCATAAAATACACTGCGGATCCATAATTATATTGACAAAAGGTATAGACACTGAAGATACAATGTGGATCTATACTCCTATGACCTGAACTGATCTTATCCATGAAGAATACACAGCGGATCTACGAGATGACAAGACATAGCCACAACCATTACAAAGTGGATCTATGTAACAATATATGTGTCATAGTTCAAAATAACTCCTTCGCAACCTGGGCAAAGTATACATAAGAGTGATGACACTCAACCCAGGGTCTTCTTACCGATCCCAATGTAGTACGAATCTAACCGTGTGAATAGATGTCTTGATGTCGAACATGGCAGAAACATCTTGATTACCAGTCAATGAGGTAAATCGTTAAAAAGCGCGAGGGAGATCACCATTGATGTCAATGATTCCCAAGGTACTCTAGTACATTCCAATGAAGGTGAATAGATGAGATGAAGTCGAACATCCGTGGAATCATTCGATTAGAGGTCAATGATGTAAACCCATTGTTGGACACGAGGAGGCCTGCCATTGAGGCATGCAGGTCCCAAGGTACTAACTGGTTTCTAAGTTTAGATCTTGGATAGTGTGTTGAAGTCGATAGGAATAGACTCATTGAAGGAGGTCCTTGATTTATCCCCCATCAATGACACGAAACTGACACAGAGATGTAATCAGTAGATCAAATGAACATATACTGACACAAGTATTGTAACAAGATATTTGTGATGTCTGACTCCTGAGGCAGATACTTCCCTTGAATGCTAAGGCACATAAACAGAAACTTGATATGGACCAAAACTTGATGATGCAGTGGATGTTGTGACTTTCGTCAGGTGACCCAAAGGAGTAAAAGAAACTCAGAGGATTGGCTCAGTGCATAGGTTCAGCGGATTAAAATGAATGCAAAGACAAAGTGTCGTGTTCAAGGGCGACCATAAGGGCTACTGGTAGTGTTCTCAAAAAAATTGCTCGGCTTGCTTCTTTCAATTTTTCCCCCATCCAGATAGACGAGTACCTCTTTTTAATTTAATGAGCTCAAGGAGGGTAACACATGCTCGATATAACTCACCTTCGATAAGTCCCTCTTCCTTTGTTTAACGAACTAGAAGAAGTAAGGGTTTGGTCCCATATGGGCCCTTAAATGTATGATTGTTTAACGAGTCCAGAGAAGGTAAAATTGGTGGTTTTTCATATTTAGAGAGTCTGAAAACAACTTAAAGTCGACTCCAATGTTGTCCTTTTTCGTAATGTTAGTCTTGCAAGGCCGAAAAAGAGATAAATTATCACTCGAAAGACACCCTTTCAAACATTTTAACAAGTGGTAAAGGAAGCAAGATCACTCAGAAATCTTTTCATGTTTAGAGAGTCTGAAAAGAGCTCAAAGAAGACTCCAAGGGGTTCCTTTTTTGTTTATCCATGTGAGTCCGAAAAAGTGATAAAAGTCTACTCGGTTACATTCTCGTGTTTTTTCAATCACGAGAAAGAAAAAAGTCTAAGCTCGGTATGCCCCATGCGTGAAAGCTAGTGGATTAACTCTAGAATGATCATGAAAGGCTGGAGACATGCCCTCCAAGCTTCAATTCATTCACCGGCATTGATGTTGTCACCAATTTCTCTACTAGATGGAGAAAGAAGATAAGAGTGAATGAAAAGAAGGATCAAGAGAGGTGATTGTTTCATTTTTAACGAGCTTGACACAGAAAAAGAACTATGCTTAGGGCTATGGGTTCAATCCCCAGATTGATGTTTCATTTTTTAACGAGCTTGCTACAGAGAGGAAAAACTATTCTCAAATCTTATGTTTCATTTTTTAACGAGCTTGTTACAGATAAGAGAAACTATGCTCGTGACCTCTATTTCATTTTTTAACAAGCTTTCCACAGAGAAGAGAAACTGTGCTCGTGACCTCTGTTTCATTTTTTTAACAAGCTTGCCACAGAGAAGAAAAAATGTGCTCATGACCTCTGTTTCATTTTTTAACGAGCTTGCCACAGAGAAGAAAAATTGTACTCGTGACTTCTGTTTCATTTTTTTTAACGAGCTTGTCACAGAGAAGAAAACTATGCTCGTGGACTCTCCTTGATCATGGCTTCCAAGAGAATAACGCTCTGGAAGGACACCATGTCAAGGGAAAAAAATCGGTCATGGCTTCCAAGAGATCTTCACTGGATGGAAGAAAATCACTCTGGAAGGAATACATGTCGAGGGTCCCGTCAGGGGTAAGGAGATCAGGCTCCAATAGCCCTACCGAAGAGATCACCATGTCAACTACCGGATCCAAATCATCGAGAGTCGAATTCATGGGAGACAATGCCACATAATTGACATGTGCCGGGGGCGATATTTTCATCATATAATAACCATTCAGGGAGTTAATCTAGTCAGGACTGATGAAGGAAAGTTGATTAATAGTCACAATTCTTCTATCATGAGGGAAAGATATCACATGAAAAAGAGTGGGAATAATAGCTTTCATGGAATCAACATAATATCGCCCAAGGAGTAAAGCGAAATCCAAGGGGTTTCGGACTACCATGACATCAATAGAGACATTTTCCCCTCCCAAAGTTACTGAAAACTGAGGAAGGGTCCCTAAAGGTTGACTAGTTCTTCTGTTAAAAGCTAACATATTTTGTGTAACTGGCGCAAGATGAGGACAACCCAAAGCGTCCCAAGCAACAGAGGAAAAAATACTACTCGATGCACCTTCATCTATCAGTGTTTGAGGAATGTCCCGACCAAAAACCTGTACTATAATATGGAAACGAATGTGAGAGGGAAGACGAGGTCCTGTTAGCGCACCCCAATCAAAAAGGCTGGCATCATTTCTTGGAGGGGGTTTTGTGGGAGAAGGAGGAATGCCCCCCAGCATGGTAGATTTTGTATCAACGAGAAAAATGTGGGAAGTATTGGCTTTACTCTCTAGAGGGAGAATAGGATCGACCAATGATGGGATTGGATTGACCACACTGGCACTCTACAGAGGAAGAGTGGGATTGACTGATGATGGGATTGGATCAACCACGCAGGCACTCTTCAATGGAAGGGAGGGACTGACTGAGGAAGGGACTGGATCAACCACTTTGACACTCGTCAAAGGAGGAGTGGGATCGACCGATGACATAACCGAATTGACCACTTGGGTGTCATTCTCCAAAGGGAGAATGGAGTCGACGGGTGGAAACAGATCGACCTCTTTGGTGTCACTCTCTAACGGGAGAGTGGGATTGGCCAAGGATGAAAATGGATTGACTACTTGGGTTACACTCTTTTGATGAAGAGTAGGGCTGATCGATGATGGAACTGGATCAGCTACTTGAGTTTGTCGTTCAATCGAGGAAGAAACTAGACTGACCACCTGATCAACCGAACTGATCGGGGATGGAACCGGATTGACTAGTCCATCAACCAATGATGGGTTGGGGGAAATATTACGATAACCTTTTGGAAGTTGAAGTTTTTCCAAAAGAGAAGAAGCCTCATCCATGCGAGGAAAAAGGTGAGAATAATGATCACCTTTGCAAAACATACAAGGGAACTTGACAATTTTCTTCTTCTTACCAACCTAAATGTCACTAGTTGATGGGGCATCACTAGCATGTCTGGAAGAGGCCAATGACACGGAGGACCACATTTATAAGACCTTGGGAATATCAGGGAAATCCCTCAGAAAGTGGTCACCCTTACAAAGACTGCAAGGGAATTTCGGTTTCGGATTTTTCATTTTAATCTTGTTGACCTCATCAACACTACCAATACTATTAACATTAACTAGCTGCTTGGATCCAACATCTGATGTTGTTGGGGTCTTGGTATTTTTTGGGCTCTTCTTCTTCTTCTCTTTTCATTTCTTCTTCTTCTGATCAACCTGGCTACTTGCTTTAAATCTTTCACTAGACGAAGAAGGAGAAAGGGAAGGAGACTTAATGGGTGAAGAAGGCGAAAAGTCGACATGAGGTTGATGTGTGGGTGATGTACTGGCATCTAAAGTATTAGGTGCAATTGAAACATTGGGAGGATTTGATATCACCAGAGTGGGGAAAAACCAAACCAGTAATCCGATGGTGAGTCCCGGAAGACTCAGTGTGGCAATGTATGGAGGACCAAAGTTTCCAAACGAAGGAAAGGTATAAGGTTCCCCAGGACAAGGGGTTCCTCCATTATTACTCTCAGGATTTGATGCCATTAACACTGACTCGACCTAAGGTCCACTAAGTAATACAACCAACACATGCTATGAATCTGAGAAGAAAATAATAAACAAAACCTTCCCACAATGCAACCACTAGTTGGTGATGAAATCCAACATCGTGAGATCAAAAGAGGAAGAGGCGGGGATAGAGTAGGTGGATTAGTTATGTTGGAAACCTGCTTAATGGACTTACGCCTTGGTGTAAGCTTCCACGTAGTAATTGTGGATTTACCCTCCAAGGAGCCCAAGTGAGTTTGACCAACGTCTGTTCTAGGTACAGTGAGACTTCCTTTCATCATCACCTTGTGTGAGACCCTAAATATTATGACTACTAAGGTGACCAATTCGCAGTCATCCCCTGGGCGGGTACATTTGACAGTCTAATCCGAACGTATGGGCAAGATAACAAGTCTGAAATCGACTCGAGATACTCCCACACATAATCGTGGGTATACCCTCAAGTGACCCCCAATATACGATCCGACCACTATAAACAATTGAACCACGAAGGGATAATCTTCATAACTCTCCTGAATGCGACCTCGTGCATAACCCCTATGTGAGAGGGGGATCCCAAAAAGCCTATACAACAATTGTATTTTCTCTCCCTATCGCAATATGCTAATTTTGTTTGATAGCTTTGGAAAGTTATCCTTTCAACCTTATTCCAAATCCCTACACCTTAAACTAATGTAGGTTTGCTAACAAAGATGTCAAAAAATTCTAATAAATTTTAGTTAAGCATTGATTTTAGTGGTTGTTTTTTACTCAGAGGTGTATGAGAGTAAATACTGATGATATTATTACTCAATTCCCAAAACATGCATAAGAAATGATAATCAATCTTTTCTTTCAATGAATGTCTAATTAAGGGAAGGAGAAGGATTTTCCTTTCACTGTCAAACACTAAGATGCAATGACCTCATGCAATAGTCCTCAATAATAAATCCAATGGAATGCTAAAATATTTGCATGTGAATGATAACCAATAGATGTAAAGCTTCTTATGCTAATCGGACTTCAAGAGTTGTGAGATTTAAGCAATCTAGAAGCAAAATTCACATAAACCAAAAGACACCCTCGTTGTGATCAAACAAGAAACAGAAAGCCAAAAAATCAAAAGGAAGGAGAAATATCTTGGAAAGGATGACTCAAAGATCGGAAATAAAAGTACAAAATACCTTTGAAACCCCATACAAAGTTTTCAATAATTTAGATAAACGAGAAGAAAATGACAAATTGACTCCAAATCGTGAAGGACAAATTGTAAAGTAAGGACAAATGTCAAAAAATCCAAACAAAAGAGGATGAATTCCCATAAATAAGGGTGTTTGAAAGCCAATATCAAGATGTACTGAAAGTATGGGACCCTGAGCAAAAGCCAAAACCAAGAAATAACTTTAGAAGATGAACATTCTAGAGAATTTCTCACACAAATGGGGTAGTTCTCTGGTGTAAAGGGCACCATAGCATTCCAACACTCTGTGTAAGGCTACAGGGGAGTGCTAGCGCTCTGATAGCAACAAGAGGGGAGCGCTCTGCTCCAAAAACTCATAAAAATGTCCAAAAACTCAAAAAATGAAGGAAATTCAGTCAATCAGGGTGATCCTGATGACATAATGAGGCAATCAAACAAATCTAAGAATAAAAATACAATGTGGAGAAGATCAAATCAGTGGGAAAAGGGCCAAAAAAAATCTAGGAATGGAAACAAAAAATTAGAGCTCCTCCCCAGTAGAGTCGCCAATTTCTGTTGTAGGTGAATCCCCCTACAGACAAGTGGATTCCCTCTTGATCTCTAGACTCCTAAGGCCAAGATAGAAAATTTCTTAACATGGAAACTGACTTCCTTTTAGATCTAATCAAGCTATAAATTAAAGAGAAGGAGAAATATATGTCCCTTGTTAGCGACGTTTGTCTTTGCAAAGTCTTAGTTGAGCTTCGATCTTGAGCTCCCTGATAGGTCCTACAAAACAAACAAAAATACAATGGACTTCCTACTCTACTAAGATTAGCTCAATCATATATCCACCTACTGCAGACAAACTCATATAGAGCAAGCACAAGTTTGAAAGAAACAGGCCAAGCATTGATTATATTAATGAGAACAAGTAAAAGTACTTATAGTCCTTTAAATGAAGGTGCAACAGCTTCTTCCAATTCTCCTTATCCAACCCCTTTGCTCAAATGATCTCCACTGATTGCTTTGATGACATCTCCCTCATGAGATCATAAGTTTGATGTAATTCCCAATATCCATTGTGTCAATACCACTTACAGGATCATAAGTTTGGTATCAATCTCTAGTCTCTATTGTCAATACCTTCTTATGAGATCATACGTTAGGTATAATTCTCAATCTTCCTTGTACCTTTAACCATGAGAAGGTCTCCTTATATAACCTTGGAGAGGTCCAACCACTTGAGAGATATTTGGGATGAGTTGAGGATTCTTCTCCTTCAGTTGAGGATCTTCCCTAAGATCATGCCTTGACCATCTATTCGAATCCAACTACCTTTAGGAATTGATGGATTCTTCCCTTATTTGCCTCAACAAACCCATAATTTTCTAAAACAAGGGTAGCACTCCCCCAAAAGGGTGCACAGGGTGCTCAAGCACTCCCACAAAGATGCTCAGGAAGCGCTAGCACTCCCTGACAGTGGCTAGGGGAGTGCTCCTCTCCAAAATTCATTTTTTGAGTGTTTTTTCCATGGCAAAAGGTTTGTACTCCCTGTCAAGTGACTTCTCTTCTTAAAAAATGGTCTTTGGGGTGTCTTAAGTGTCTTTGTGATGTCGTTAGAGTAACGACATAGGCAAGATGGCAATATGATTTTTTTGACACTTGCAACACTTGTAGTCAAGATGCGACACTTGAGGACAAGATGCGACACTTACAACACTTGTAATGATGACACTTGTGATACTATCAAAGTGAGTAATTTTGAGGTGTAACAAACTGTACTAGCTTTGAAGGGATGAGAGAGTGCACAAAAGTGTGCGTACTTGGTCAATCTATCAACAATCACCATGATGACACTCTTTCCTTAAGACTTTGGTAACCCTGAGATGAAATCCATGGAAACCTCCTCCCAGCGCTAACTTGGGATGGATAATGGTTGTAAAAGACCTGGGGTCTTAATTGTTTCCACATTATTTTGTTGGCAAACTAAACATTCTACTACAAACCTTTGAACATCAGTTTTAAGGCCATCCCAAAAAATTCCTTCTTGACCCTATGGTAGGTTTCTAAAAATCATGAGTGCCCTCCTACTGGAGAGGTGTGCAATTCCAATAGTACATTTTGTTTGATTTGGGAGTTCTTACATAAATATAAGCGATATTTGTACCATAGTGAATCATTTTTCCATGTAAATGTATCTGATGCACTGGAATCCTGCT
>ML792404.1:45136-58043 GCA_009831015.1 Picea engelmannii | reverse complement strand
ACCTTTGGGAATATCTTCAAATACTTTGGAATGCTTATCAATGATCCCTTGGAGATCTAGAGGAATAGATGGCTTAGATGTTTAAACATCTAGTGAGCATAGTTGTGCAATAACACCTTGATGCCCCTTTTTCAATAATTTTGCCATGCCATTAGAGCTTATCACCTTACCAGGTTTCCCTGTGATACCTCTTAACTCAATTTCTTTTCCTTCCAATGAACATTTCATGAAAAGTTCTTGAAAATTAAAAGCCATTGTTCCTAATGATTGTAACCATTGGATTCCTAGTGCAACATCAGCACCACCCATGGGTGTAGCAATCATTGGACTATTCATTACATATTCCCCCATAGTAAGATTGATCTTATTGCATTTTCTTGAGCAATTGATAGTTCCTCCATCTGCAATCATTACTTGAAACTTAGGTGTTGGATATACAAAGCAATTGAGAGCTTTGGCTAATTTATAGTGAATGAAATTATGAGTACTACCAGAATCAATTAGGACTATTACCTTTTTCTTTTTGATATATCCTTCAATCTTGAGGGTTTGAGGAGTGTTAATTCCATCCAATGAATTACACGATATCGTGGGATTCAACTCTTCAGATGAAATTGCTTCTATGTTTTCATCTTGAGACGGTTCTTGTTCTTCTTCCTCTTCACAATCTATGTAGAATAATTTCTTCTCACCACACTTATGTCCCTTACTGTACTTGTTGTCAGAATTAAAGCATAAAACTTTTTCTTTTATTTCCCCCAATTGTTGAGGTGTCAACCTTGTAGGTTGAGGTTTTTTAGAAGAAGGAGCATTATTCTCTCTATAGATGTTAGGATTGGTCCTTCTAGTAGACATAGCCATATTTTTACTTTCAATATTTCTTGCCACCCTAAATGCATTCTCCAATGATTTGGGTTCCCAAAGGTGAACCTCGTGTTGAATGTTATCCTTTAAAGTTCCTATGAATACATCAATCAAGTGCTCATCTAGAATATTTGTTACCTTTATATTCAATCTTTGGAAGTTCTCAATGTTCTCTGTAACTGAACCCTTTTGCTTGAGATTTATCAATTGGCTAAAGAAGGTATTTCTCCATGTATCCTCATAGTGTGCTATCATTTATTTCATGAAAATTGTCCAAGTGATGAGTGATTTGTGAGAACAAAGCCATCAATACCATAAAAATTGATTGGGTTCTAAATATAAAGAAGTCATTTCTACCTTTTGTGTATGTGGCACATTATGTAGATCAAAGAATTGCTCCATCTGAAGTATCCATGTGATAGGGTCCTTTCCATCAAATTTCCTCATATCGATCTTAGGAACGTTGTTGGTCTTCAACCCAAAGTTGGAGTTTCTCCATTCTTGATTCACCTTCCTTGTGTCCTCATCATGAATTTCATGGGATACATTTTCACTTTCATGTGTCCTCTCTATTAGGAAATTTTTCAACCCTTCCATGATCTCCCCTTTTAAACCATCCATCTTAGTATTTATTTCCTCCAACTTAGCTTCCATCTCTTGTAGTTCATATTTTGTTATTGTCTTCTTTTGTAAATCATTTATGTCCCTACGCATTTCTTCACCTTCATCAAGAGTCCAAGTAGGATTTTATGGAGGCTTATTTGGTGTAGACATTCCCTTTTTTGGTGGCATGTTGGCCAAGTATCACTCTAAACCTTGATTTTGAGGTGGTTATGCTAGACAATCTTCCTTTTATTGCGTATCCAAAATTTTGGCCCTTCTGAGTATGAAATTTTATTGTTTTTAGGTCTCTGATATTTCTTCTCTTCAATGCCATAGGTCTGATCAAAATTGGATGTGCCAAGTGGAATTTACGGCAACTTCCCCACAACTTGCTGATTTTTTTCCTTTTGAGGAGATCTCACTTGTATAGCGTTCCCCACACAAAATGATTGATATAAAATTCTGAAACTTGTACCAAAACTACTATGGGATGTCCCCTATCCAATGCAACTGGTCTCACTCAATTTGGATACTCTATGAAGAATTTATGATCGTTTTACCCGGAACACATGATTGAGACTAGTCAATAGGACTAGTCAGATAACCTATCTTCCACATGGTGTATCTACAAATGTAAGATGACCCATAAGCTGAAATTGTTACCATGAATACATTACTAATTTATGTGAATATCCTCTGGATTTTAGGGTCTGAAACGTTACAAAAACATGTTTATAGCGGCAATTCTGCAATGACTCAATTCAGGATGATTCCAGAACCCTATCTTAGAAAGGATGTATCTCTGAAAGTATAATTCCTTAGGAGATGAAATTTTAACCCAACGTACCTTGATCTGTCTACTAAATATCCTCCAAGACATTCCTTCTGAATCATTGTATAAAACAAGTTATAGTGAAAATTCCAAGGTGTCTCAGATGTAGCATCGAAACCCCAAGACCTTGAGCTCTGATACCATATGTTAGGAACCAAATATCAATATAGCATAGAAAAACCTTAGAATAAGTACTCAATGCCTTGAAAAATAGAGAAATTTAGATAATAAGCCTCTTCGAGGGGGCAATGTTGGGTATATTTTATATTCTTTGCATGTGTGTGTGTGTGGGTGCGTCAAGTTCGATAACTATGTTTGACGATCCCTCTAGTAGTGTTATTTGTGTCATGTGGGTTGGGCGCTTCCTAGGGGGGTCCCAGGGGGGCCAGGTATGGCCGCGCCGAGTTACGTACAACGTTCAGGGCAGTGCCCGGAAATTATTTTTTTTGGGCGGTTTTTGCTATTTTTAGCGGTTTTCTAGATTAATGGATTAGGGTTTTGGTATCTACGAAATACCTAAAAACATTGTATATATTGTATGGTGAATGGTTAAATTCGATATAATGAATATAAGAAAGGTTTTCCCTGGTTGAGGGTTTCCGGTATAAATCTTTGTGTACTTTGTGTATGAGCCATTGATTAAATTTTGTTTTTCCTAAGAATCTATATGCATTTCTTTACTTCACATGTTTAAAAATTACATGTGGTATCAGAGCTCATTTTTGGATTAAGAGGGATGATTTTTTTGTTGAGGGTTTGGCTTGGTCTTGATAGATCAAGTTGATCTTGAGTCTCTGATAAACTTGGGTTTAGTGGGAGATTTTGCAGTGGAGATTCGAGTATAGAAAGAGGAATGGTGAGATCATCTAGAATCGAGATAGAGAAGTTCAACGGTAAAAAATTTGAACTATGGAAGCTCAATATGGAGGACCTTCTTGTAGACAAAGAACAATGGATCATTGTGGATCCTGGTACACAGCCTACAGGTACATCGTCTACTAGCACACATGCTACTGGTACACAACCTACTAGTACACAAACTACTAGTACACAACCTATTGGTATGTCGAAAGAAGATTAGGAGAAGTTGGACATAAGAGCAAGGAGTAGTATTTGACTATGCCTAGCAGATGCAGTGTTGTTGAATGTCTCGGGAGAATCTACAGCCAAGGAACTATGGGATAAGTCGGGGAATTTTTATCAATCAAAGTCCCTGGTAAACAAGCTATTTCTTCGAAAGAAGTTGTATCATATGAGGATGGAAGATGGATATTCTGTGAAATAACATCTAACTGCCTTTAATACTCTAGTAAGTCAACTTGTCTCTGTTAATATTACGATTACAGAAGAATATAAGTGTATTACTTTGTTATGTTCTTTTCTAGACTCTTGGGATAATATGGTTGTAGAAATTGGTAGTACCACTCAATCTACATTGAAGTATGAGGATGTAGTTGCATCCTTGTTATCTGAAGAGATCAGGAGGAAAATCATGGATGGTCATAGCACAGATGCTTTATTTGTAAGAGTTTGTACTCAAGACAGAAATCCTGGTAAGTATTTGGGGGGGGAGATCTAAATATACAGGTAGATCTAAGGCTCTAGGAAAATCTTTGAGGAAATGATGGAAGTGTGGTAAAACAGGGAAATATAAGAAATATTGCAAGTATAAGAAGGTTGATAAACCAAATGGATCTGATAGTACCTCTTCCACAGAGGTGAAAAACTCCACTTAAGAAGGAGGTTATGTTAACCTGGCATCTACATGTACACATGTAGACCGTGATGTATGGTTGATCAACTCAGGTGCGTCATACCATATGACTCCTCATAGGGAGTGGTTCTTTGAAAATGAAAAATATGATGGTGGTGATGTATTCCTAGGATATGGATCGATAGCCAAAATCATGGGACATGGAAGGGTTAAGTTGTTGCTAAAATATGGAAGGATTAGAACTCTCCCTGGGGTTCTGCACATTCCAAAACTTGCCAGGAGACTAATATCTATAAGCAAGTTGGATGATGCAGGAGTGGATACTTTATTTGGAAAGAACACTTGCAACATGGTACGAGGAGCAATGGTGTTGATGAGGGGAGTTCAGTGTGGAACTCTGTACAAGTTGTTGGGAAGAACTTATACTAATGGGTGTAACAGTTATATTGTCCCTGAGAAGAGAGATGAAGGAGAAAAAACAAATATTGTCCCTGAAAAGAAGACCATGTTGTGGCATCAAAGAGTGGGGCATATTGGAGAAAAGGGCCTTCAAACACTACATGGTAAAGGTATGGTTGAAGGTATGTCTAATTTCACTCTAGATTTTGATTTCTATGAACATTGCATATATGGTAAACAGAATCAGGTGAGATTCACATCTGGTGCAACAAGAGCAAAGGGGATCTTAGAGTTGATACACAGTGATGTTTTTGGACCTATTCATGTTCCATCCCTAGGTAAATATGTGTATTATGTTTCATTCATATATGATTTCTCAAGGAACACATGTATTTATTTTCTTAGAAAGAAATCTGAGGTATTTGATAAATTTAAAGAGTTTAAGGCTCTAGTAGAAAATCAGACAGAGAAGAAAATAAAGGTATTGATAAAATATAATGGTGGAGAATTCTACAGGAATGAATTCAAAGAATTTTGTAAGAAGTGTGGTATAGAAAGGCAAAAGACTACTCCATACACTCCTCAGCAGAATGGAGTTGCAAAAAGTATGAACAAGACATTGGTGGAAAAAGAAAGGAGCATGCTCAGTGGTTCCGAGTTAGGAAAAGAATTATGGGCAGAGGCAGTGGGTACAACATGTTACCTGGTCAATCGATCACCTTCATCAGGGTTGGATTATAAAACTCCACACAAGGTATGGTCTAGAAAGAAACCCTCTCTTCAACATCCTAGAGTGTTTGGTTGTGATGCTTATGTACATGTTCCAAAGGAAAATAGTAGTAAGTTAGATAAAAAAGCTGAAAAGTGTATCTTTATTGGTTATAAAGATGGTGTGAAAGGTTATAATCTTTGGAACTCAGAAACCAAGAAGATTTTTTATAGTCAAGATGTTGTTTTCAGAGAGGTAAAATATGTGTCCAAACAGGAATTCCTACCAATGCAAGGCAAACCTGAGAAAATAGAGCTTGAGTTGGATGATGTAAAATCTGAATCATCTGAAGAAGAGGAAGCAGAAGAATAACCTCATACCCCAGTATTGAGGAGATCAGTGAGAGATAAAAGGCAACCAGAAAGGTATAGTCCACCTTATTTCTGTTCCAATTTTGCTTTATCTATTACTGATGATGATCCCATAACTGTCAGGGAAGTAGTGAATTCAAAGGATAGTAAACTCTAGAAGAAGGCCATGGTTGAAGAAACGGATTCCTTGGATAAGAATGAGGCATGGGATATAGTTGAGTTTCCAGCTGGAAGAAAATATGTTGGTAGAAAATGGTTGTTTAAGAAGAAGTTTAATGCAAAAGGAAAAGCGGAGAAATACAAACCTCGATTAGTAGCAAAAGGTTATTCCTAGGTAGAGGGAATTGACTTTGGTGAGATTTTTTCTCCTATTGCTAAGTTAACTTCTATTAGATTTCTTTTATTTATTGCTGCTACTTTTGATCTTGAATTGGAATAGATGGATGTGAAGACAACATTCCTACATGGGGATCTGGAAGAAAAAATCGACATGAAGCAACCAAAAGGATTTGTAGTGAAGGGAAAGAAAGAGTTGGTCTGCAAGCTAAATAAGTCACTATATGGTCTAAAGCAATCGCCTAGGATGTGGTACCAAAAGTTTGACACATACATCCTTGGATTGGGATTTATGAGAATCAGGGTTGATCACTGTGTATATTCCAAGCAGGTTGGTAATCACTTCATTTTTGTAGTGTTGTATGTTGATGACATGTTGTTGGTAGGAAATGACATGGATGTTATCAAGGAGGTGAAATCGCAGCTATCCTCCAAATTTGACATGAAGGATCTCGGTGCTACTAAGTTCATTCTAGGAATGGAGATTAAAAGAGATTGTGCAAACAAGAAACTCTAGTTGAATCAGAGAAAATATGTTGAGACGATATTGCAGAGGTTTAATATGCATGGAAGTAAACTGGTCAAGGTTCCTATTCCTATAGGTGTAAATTTATTTGCATATTAGTGTCCCAAGACACAGGAAGAAGAAGAGGACATGTCTCATGTTCCATATGCCAGTGTAGTTAGCAGTTTGATGTATGCAATGGTCTGTACTAGAACGGACATTGCACATGCAATGGGAGTTTTGAGAAAGTATATGTCAAAACTAGGGAAGGAGCATTGGACAACAGTAAAGAGGGTCTTCGGGTATTTGTGTGGCACTACCAATTATGGATTGTGCTACTAAGGAAGACCAGGATTGGATAGAGTGGTGGACATACATGGATTTGTTGATGCAGACTAGGCTGGAGATCTGGATCGCAAAAGATCTACAAGTGGGTATGTGTTTAACATATTTGGAGGAGAAATCATTTGGATGAGCAAAAGACAGGATGTAGTGGCACTCTCAACTACATAAGTTGAATACATGGCAAACACTCATGCAAGCAAGGAAGTAGTGTAGTTACAGAGATTGTGTTTAGGTATTCGGTTGGTACAACAAGTAGTGAGATTAAATTGTGACAGTGTTGACAGGCGAAATCGATCGTCCGTCAACTGAGAGAGTGGAACTGGTCCGAGGTTGTCTAATAACCCAAACCGTTTGGGATGAACCACCCTGACAGGTTTAGCGGCTCCGTTAGCCGATCTAAGGTCCTAAGAAAACAAAAAAGAAAACTTATCTACAATAACTAATCTAACTAAAACTAAATAAAACAAACTAATAAACTAATTTAACTAAAACTAACTATTAAACAAACTAAACTAAAACTAATTATTAAACAAACTAAACTAATCTAACTATTCTATATATATATATATATATAATCTACTAACTACTACTATACTAACTCTAACTAATAAACTATCTAACTACTAACTGAAATATAACTTATTCACAAAATGTACAATATCGACAATTTACAGATTTAAATAAAACCTGAAAAAACTCATTTATATTCTGCCCTAAGACAGAGAAAGATGTTTTTGTTGATTTTATAATTTTATGAACAGAAATAAAACAGAAAACTAACTAAACTAAAACACTAATCTAAACTACAAATATAACTAACTAAATACTATAAATATACTAAAGAAATTAACAAAAATAATCAAAAACTGACCTGGAGAAATACTCCAGATTTGTCCTGTGTATGATAATCGTCCTAGCTGATCGGAAGGAGGAAACCTGCTCTGAATTATCCAGAAGCTTCTCGTAAACGATAGTTGCAGTGCTCTTTAAGTTTATTTACAAGACAAACAAGACATAAAAATAACAACAATCTTATAATTTATAAATCTTCACAGTTAGATAAACCTGTATGCAAAAATCTATACATAATAGTTCAATTGATGAAGAAGAGAAATATGCCATTCATTAATGAACAAAGTAATTTTTGTATTTTAGATTAATGAAAGAAATCAGACATGGATCATATTAATTAAATCATATCATTTTGCAAAATACTATGGTAGCTAAAGTAGTCACTAATCAAATGCAAATTGATAAGCATAAACATGAAACAAAAGATTGATATTATGAAAAGCAAAAGTTGTAGCAGAACATCAACTCCTGTCTTAGTATGTATTAGGAATCCATAGCCTGGTTCTCCCACAAGTGAGTATGATCCTTATTACAAAAAATAATAAGTATTTATAAGTTTTCCACAGGGTAAAACCTCCCTATGGAAGTTATCAAACTGTTTACATAAATCTGGGAAGATATCCCTAGTTTCACTAAACTAGGAATCTAAAATAAAACTAAACACACAAATATCCCTTAGACTGTCCAGCATATCCCATGCAATTCGAATTTACCTGAAAAGGGTAAAAAATGGACAAGTTAGAAGGATCCTTTATTAATAAAATGATAAAAATCTAACTCTACAGAATAGCTACAGAATCTTGCGATTCTGTAGCTGGTCTAAATAAGACACAGAATCAACATTAAAATCAATTGAAAATCTTTCAAAGAATTAAATTTAATTAAAATCCAATAGCTATTTGAAAATGAATCATTGAATTTGAAATTGTTATACCATTCGAAATCAAACAGGATCAAAATCAATCAAATGATCATAGAGGTAAGCGTATTATGTTTCTCTTGTTACCACCAAAATCGAACGAACAAAATCATAATCAATAGTTGTGAAATCGTTTGATATTAATTTGAAATCGATATAATCAAAACAAATCAGGGGCAATTTTTATACTACCTTATCAACAGGAGATACGATGGAATCCAAGCAAGATCATTTACAAATCGTTGTAACTGTATTGATAAAGCAAACGATTCATACCACGAAAATAAATTCAAATGAATTCATAATAGGATCCGATCGTTTGTTATTACAAATTGGGCAAACAAGATCGATTGACTCTAATCAAAATCGTTCCATTCAAACGAATTATAACCAAATTTGATAGAGATAACAAGGTCAATCAATTCGTTTTGCAAACTTAAAATCAAACAGAGCAGCATTTATGATACGAATCCAGCAAGCAAATCAAACAACTGGAGTTTAACATAGTCATTGCAAATCATAATCGTTCCATGATTCAGGCGTGAGTATTATTTGCACAGGCTTAAATGAGAGAATTGTTTCCATAAAACCAGAGTCGTATTTTCCAAATACAAATCGAACAGAGTTGTATTCCTGTTCTTAGAAGATTACATGACACAACATATTACAAGATCGTAACAACCAAACTCATTGAAATCGTTTACCAATCATAGCATATGAATCATAATGAAATCAAATCCAAACATGATCGTATTCTAAATTGAGCATGAAAAACTTCCTGTTCGGAGTGGATACAAAACGAATTGAATTGAAAGCAAACCATTAATTTCGTTAACTCAATCAGACAAACTAACAAATAATATCCAAACGAAGACCCTTCAAATCCAATAAAAATCTATCAATGGCTATACTGGGAATGATCAAATCGTATATCCAAAACGAAATTCCATTCATTTTTAGCAAAGCGAAAAATATACAGAATGGACACATTATGACAGAGCCATTTCGAAATATAAACAGAGTTATTCGAAGACCAAATTTCAATCACTATATTACTCATGGTCCCTCACAAAACAAACGATATCAAAATCCATACCTCTATGGCGAGCAGATGGCTTGGTCACGACAATTTGGAGTTGATAACAGCTGTGGCCGATTCAACATTCTTGAAAAGGATGGAGCCGGTTGTCTTCTGCTTCTTATCAGTTGCTTGGAGTTGGTCTCTTTGGCTGGTCAACACTGCAATTTGATCTTCCAGTGATTGAATTTTCGATTGGAGTAGGGGAACATCGATGTAGTATCATTCCAACCATAAATCACATTGGTCACAGGGCAACTGTGTGGGTTTCGAAAAAGCAGGTGAGGGTTTGGACATATTGTTGAGGGTTTCGTTAGGCAATTTAATACTAGGGTAGCCAAGGTTATTCCTTAGGTAGGGGGGAAGATTCGTCACGAAATCATAAGTTGGTTCGGGGCATAAACCCTGCGATTAAGGGTACTCGCTGGCTAAGAAATGTTCTACGTCAGAGTCTGAATCCTCACTTAGGACGATAGGCTTTGACTCAGCAGAGGGTTTAGGTTTGTTCCTATCCATTCTCGAAATAATCCGAGCATTCTTTTTACCCTTAGCATTAGCAGTAGGGTTTTCCTTATCCTTTTTGCTCATAGGTTTCTTTATAGCCTCGGCCTTCTCAGTTCCAATGTCTGGTAATTTAATAGCAGGGTCGACCGAAGGCTTAGGAGAGGTCAATAGGATATGGAAGGGCACGGGTGGCCCGGCCTTGGTTTCATTTACCAGAGGCTTGTCAACCTGGATAGGGTCTGTATCATCAAAACCATTTCGAGCGATGAAAGCTCTCCAGCTATCACCGTGTAAACTCAAGTAATGAACAATGATAAGTTTAATAAGTCCATAGTGGAACAGGCTACTGTCAGCCTTCTCCTTTTTAAACCTTTTCGACATTTTATATAGGTTGCGTTGAAAGTAAAAGGGCATATTCAACGAGTATCCCATAAAATTCATTAACAAACACAGGTGGTAGAGAAACACAAGTCCATATCGACCTTCACAGGTCACGAACTATTTGACTATCATCAAAGTATCATGCCATCGTTTTTTAAGTGCATAGATGGGCATACCTCTGTCACACGAGGTGACCTTTCGGGAGACGAACAGTAGTGGCCACAAAACCTCTTCCACTTTCAAATTCTTGAACCAACGCTGGCCCATGGCAGGTAACCCTGTAGCAGAACTAATAAACTTCTCATCAATTTCCAACTGTATGTCACCCACCTTGGCTCTATAGCCATCAAAAGTCAGAGCGAACTATTGTGCCAAAATTATATTAAAACCCTCAAATCATTGCACGAAGGTGAGTTGTCCATTATCTTCCAAGTCCTTTCGGGCATTGTCGAACATTAACAAGGCTTGGCTTCCGTTTGGCTCGATTCACACGACTGGTGCCATGGAGCTGAGAACATGGTAAGACCAGGGTTTGGATCATAGCACACACATGAGCAAAATGTAGGAAGGGATACCTGAGCTAACAGAGGTAAACGGGGATAAGGGATAGGCATAAATGCCATCGTGCGAAGGTGGTGGAGTTTATCTCTTCCATGCAAAATAGTTATTGCCAAAGTACAACCGCTGACTCATAGCTGTTCTACCCATTATTCTATAGTTCAACAATTATGTCACTTGAATGACCAATGAAAACAATGGCAAGTGTATAAACCAACGTGCGCAATTGAATCATTATGCCATAGTTTTAAACCATCAACATACGATTTGAAACCAATGCCAAATATTTAACCATGCGCCAATGTATTGTAACAACTCATATTAATAGTTTAACCAAGGTGCCAAAGGGTCTTCATATAATCAACATACCAATAGTTATGAAAACATTAACATGGGCATTATATCAAAAAACATATATAAAAGATTTAATCATAACCCCTATGTATTTTCATGAAACCAATGGTCAATTAGGTCGAATAAATGCAAATCCAAATGCCAATGTGTTACAAACTCAATGAAACCAAGTCACACAATCAATACAAGAATGTCCAATGAGTATAGTTCGAAAGTTTTTCCAGCTGCATAACGATAAGTGAAAAGTAAGTGCAATATGCATATTGACAAGAAGGATCGTGACAGTTCAAATAATGATTCCAATGTGACTTCGAAAGACTAATTTTTCACGCTTACAGTCGTGAAAACAAAATGAAGGTAAATGTGCAAGTGTCACAAAAATAAAAGAGTCGTTTATTTGAAAATTGCGACGAAAAATAGATGTTTGCAAAACATTGGTGTAGGTAGCTTATAAAACAGTGAAAAAAGTGGATTGGCTGCCAACAATGGCGACACACTGGTAGAAGCAGTTATCTCTGCCAAAAGAAACAAATTCAGATTAGGACAACAAAGATAATTCCAACTCAAAAATAACAACCAGAAAATTGTATAAACATCATCATTAACCAAATATTCCAGCAATGTTTAAAGGATGAAAACTGATAATAGTCTTAAGATAAGCGAGCCACGATATTAAAGATAAAATCTCCAATACTGTTGATAGAGCCACTGCTGCCAGCAGGCGTACATAGCCTCGACAGGGTTGTCATTTAACCCACTCTGACATCCGTATCCTGCCAAGAAGTTCCAGATCAGAATAAAGGAAATTAATAGGTTTCTTATTTGCAAATTTTCATATACCTGACATTGCTTCGTTGCCAATGGGCCTGTTCAGTACCCCGACGAAGTTGTCTTGGCGTCATGCATGCATTTACCCGCTGCCAGCAGACCTGTTCAGCATCCCGACGGGTTTACAAGAACTTCCCACAGCTATATTAATGGTTTATTTTGTTTTTTCAAAGACATATAGTTGAGCGGGGTGACGCTGAAAATCATAATATTTTAACATATTTTTTTTTTATTATTTTTTTAGACCTCATCAGAATTTATTTATTTTAGAACTGTCCTTTATTAAGATCCAGAGATGTTTCATTTACAAAAACAACTTCCTAAGGCAGGGAGACATCTTCTGAGTCATTCCCTTAAGGAATAGGGAAAGCGTAAAAATATAATAGATGATGATGACAAGCTTTACTCAGAGATCGAAATCAGTCAACTTCTTTCAAATAATAGACTTTTTGCCAACATAGATATAAATTTCAGAAATATACCATTGATGTTCATACAATTTTCTTAGCAGTTATTTCAGCGAAGGAATTTTCTGTTTTCTTTATCTGAATAGATCAGTAATGCAGGTATGTGTATTTCCAAAAGAAAAAACTGGTAAGCATAAGGGAGAAATCAAAACACACCAGCGAAGAAAAAATTGGAAAGCAAAGAAATCCAAACAACAAAAACAAAAAACAAATATGCACAGAAGGTGCATCTGAAAACCTCATGCAACAATCCCCTGGGAAACTGAAAGAAAGTAGGAAAATCCTGAA
>ML792404.1:0-11124 GCA_009831015.1 Picea engelmannii | reverse complement strand
TGAGTGAAATTAATAATTCCCTCCACAGAAAGAATGGCAGAAAGTCATCCTGCACTGTCACACACGATTTACATGTCGCCATACAACCAGCAAACCACTCGACGGAATCCTCGAATAATATTCCCTAGGGTTCTTCTCGTTTCCTTTTCAGATCCCATTTTGTTGAAACGGCATACTGTTAGCCCATTTCCCAGTGCGGTTCCGTGATTCCTATCCACCAAATTTGTCTCCCGACTTTATGGATTCCGAAGAGGCTTCGCAGGGTACCTTTTCGGTGGCCGTCGAAATATAAACAATTTATGGCCGAGATTTGAATCACCATGGACGCTCTCAGTTTTCGCTGTCTCGGGATGAAGTCTGGAGATCAGTTCTCAGAGTATGTTCAGAGATCGTGTTTTGGGAAAGAAGGTTTTCACCTTGAATACGAGCGATTGAAAGCTCTTCTGAAAGATTGCCATCACAACAGACGGTCTGAGCTGGATGGTTTTGATGAACAGAGATCACCTGGAACGATCGTTTCTTCTTCTGAACCTTGTCCAGGTATTTTTTTTCAGAAATAAATTGTGTCTGTTTACATTTTATGAAGTAATGCAGTTTAGCTGGATAGGGAAATCTAATAAGAACAACAGTATTTGATGAAAATCTGATTTTATGATGATGATTACAGCATACGAAGATGAGTATTTGATGAAAATCTGATTTTATGATGATGGTTACAGCATAAGAAGATGAATTTCAGTATTTTTTTTCAGCTGAAAAAGCAGTTTGTTACTTAATTTTGAATCAAAAACAATTTTCTAATACATATAGACTCCGAAGCCATTACAACATATTCAGCTTAAACATACTTATTCATGAATTTAATCCGATGGAGAGGATAACAATTATTCCTCACAACCATATAAATTAAAACTTTTTTATTTAATAGCCTTCTAAAATTCCTCCTCCCCTTTGTTATTTGTCTATCTGCAGATTGTGAGGAAATATTTTTGAGTGAAGTTACCCAGCAGATATCGGCCATTGTTGGATGCTTCGCTTCACGTGCTCGACGTTTGCTTCGCCCCCGTATCGTTTCCGGTTTCCAACGATATTTATTGCGGCCTCGACATTTTTTTGTAGACTATCGACGACAGATGATGGAAGAGGCCCGGAATTTAATCATATACATAGCTAGGAACGCCATCGCCACTCGCAAATTGTTGAAAAAATATGACAAAGTAAGTAAATGCCCATGTCCACAAAGCTTAATTGCTATACATTAATGTTCTGATGAGGTTTTGAATGCAGGTACGTTGCGGGAGCAGCAATAAAAACGGCGGGTCAAAATTGCAGGCTAAACGAATAGAACTGTTGAAATCCCCCTGGATAATAGAGTTGTGCGCATTTCAGATAAACGCTACAAGCACAGATGGAGGGGATTCGAGTGAGATATATGGGGGATGCTCGTTGAGCTTTAACATTACTGATATGAATGAGCCTTCTATTACATGTTCAGTGCTGAAATCAGTGAACCTTGATTTTAATTTGACCTGCCCAATTTGTCTCGTGAGTTTCAATAACCTGGATCGCTTTTCTTTATTGACAGTACCACGTTTGTCAGCTTTCTGAGTTTTAATCTCCAAGTAATCCTGTAGTTCAAGCTATGGCCACTAAAAACAATAATGTCAAACTTTTCACGTGATGTACTATTTGGACTAATGCAGGACACGGCCTTTGAGCCCGTAGCTTTGGGATGTGGACATATCTTTTGTAACAGTTGTGCCTGCAACAGCGTCTCTGTACCGACAATATCAGGTGTAAAGGCTGCAAATAAACGTGCAAAGTGTCCTCTCTGTAGACAGGTGATCTCAGTAGGTCAAATTTGTGTCATAAATCTGTCGTCTCATGTGCTAAGTGCGAAAAACACTGCACATGCTTTCATGGTGGAAAACTTTCGATCCAAAAGTTAAATTCGCATTCTTCTGGCCTGGAAATTCGGTGCTAAAATCCCACTTACATGCATTATTGCAGATGGGAGTCTTCGCGAATTCTGTTCATTTAATACAATTGGGCTTGCTTTTGAAGAAAAGGTCGAATATCAATCTCTATTGTTCTGATAATTAGTTTTATTACAGATTCGTTTATTATTATATAGAGAAAAAGCTTCGATGTGGACTACTTCTCTCAATCGCCTAACAGTTTTCTGGTTCGAAAATTTAACACAGGTGCAAGGAATTTTGGAAGGAAAGATTGAAATTCGAAAGGGCAGAGAGATTGAAGCAAGCTAAGGAGCACTGGAATGAGCAATCACGCTTGTTTTTAGGGTTTTGATGTAGTTTTAAGTAACCCCTGCTAATTGATGTAGTTTGGAAGCATCAAAACCAACAGATTGCAGTACTAGTCCCTAGATTTATTTGCTCGTGTATATAAGCTTCGTTAAGTGATATATGAGGATCTAAGTATGAGGCATAGTTCAATCCCAATGCTGTGCATAAGAATTAGTGTGAAATGGTTACAGATTACCCTCTCAAAATGTAAAGCCATAGGCATTTTTATTCTCAGTTCTTTCTGTTCCAATGGATTGCTTCTGGGTTTTATAGATCGTTTGAAGATTTTTGTTTTCCTGTAAATACCTAATCAAGTGTTTTTAATAAAAGTAACATATACTTAGCCTTATAGGCCTACTTATATCTCAGCTTTATCCAATACTTTTAATAAACAGTCACCAGAACTTAGGCTCATAGGCCTAATTATCTCCCATCGTTGTGGTAGAATTTTTATATTTTTAATATAATAGTTAATATGAATGAATGAGATTGATTTTTTCATATACAATAATCAATATGAATAATTTGCTCATAAAAAACTAAGAGTCATGTTGAGTCAGTTGTTTGGTAAGTAAATAAACTAAACAAATAATTTTTTTTCAGGGATATTTTTTGAGCAAGAAATTGTTAGGTTTGTAGATTTGAGTGATTATTTCTATAGAATCCTAGTAACTTGGAAGTTTTTCAGCATACTGAATCCATTTCTGCATTCAGAAATGCATTTTGAACAACTAAAATTAATAATTCATATAAATTTATATCAAATTCTTATCCAAAAAAAAAAAAAACATTTAATTGAACAGTTAGCCAACCCCGATTTAAATGGTGGACTGCTTTAAGTTCTATACTAGAAATGGATAAAACATTTGTCTGCTGTATTCATTATTGAATACCTTGTATAATTCATGACCTTTGTTTTTTGGTTTCCCATTTTCCATTTCTACATCTCCTCCATTTCTAAGTTTCATTTCCACTTTACAGATTCCTGTTCTAGCTGCTGCATATTGACATACACTGCCCAGGTTTAATGGAGTCGTACTGGTTGTTATCTAATCTAGACTTGTCTATTTCTCTGATAGCAATTGCTTTTGGTTTATGTCATGGAGGACACCAACGCCGGATGGAGAAATGGAGGAATCGAGTCATCCCTAATTATGCATGACCTGAAAGATTCCACTATAGTGGAATTATGACTAACCTGCTTTACCTGTCTTTTTGGTAAATGGTGCTTATCCTTTTCAATTATCCAAGCTGTACGAGATCTTACAGGCCCACATGATTGAGCTGTCCATATCCACTATCACAATGCTTCTCCTTATCAAAAGTGAGATGTCATCACAGGGGAAAAAATAAAAATGAGGAACATCACAAGTGGATGCCACAAGAGCGTGGCCCTCCAAATTGCAGAGGTTCCTTGGAACAAAGTCCCTCAATTTGGCCCATGATAAGGTGATAATGAATAATTCTAATTCCAGTAAAAAGTAAAGTTTGGAAGCTTTAATATGAGCCCACATCTTATAAAACTCCAAAGTTGACATAAAGGAGAAAAACAGTATTTTTGGACAGAATAAAATCTCTGAGAAAACATATTTTGAATTCTGGAAATGAAAAGTAAATATTATTGAAAAAGTCTAACTTCACATCAAAATTCTAAAAAACATAAAAATTTCATGAGTTTAATAATTGGGAAAACAAAAGCAGTGATGACAATATCCCATTTTATCAGGATGAATCATGAACAGCTTAAGGTGATGTGTTATTCTTAACTTTTTTGAAAAAACAAGTATTGGTATCATTATCATGTTGGGGTTGTACAATGCACGCTTTGAAGATTATGTTCCAAGTTTTATGGCATTGCTTATGCAATATAATACGATACAGTTGAATGGTATATACCTTGAGCTGTTACCAGAAAGCAGATATGCTTTCAGGTACTCCCAATTGTTTTTGTTTGCGTATGCATTTGTCTTGACTTGATATTTTTTAATTTATATATATAGCGTCGATAAGTAAAATGTTTACGTATGCATTAATTATATACATCCTTGATAAGGAAAATGTTATATTGCTTTACACTTATTCTAATTTCCATATGTTTTTACGAAGCATTTCACTCCATGAAGCATTTTAAATAATATATTAAAAAAAAGATAAGCATGCTTCTTAAATATATTTTTAAGAAAAAGAAAGATAAAGGAAAAACATTCCATAATAGAGGAGAATTAGTATGTATTTCACTCCATGAAGCATTTTAAATAATATATTAGGAAAAAGATAAGCATGTTTCTTAAATATATTTTTAAGAAAAAGAAAGATAAAGGAAAAACATTCAATAATAGAGGAGAATTAGTATACTTTCAAGGTGGCTGAGGTCATGAAATAAATGTTTGTTTAAAAAATATGGCCATTTGTTTTATTGGAAAAGATTATATGGCTGGTTTGAGTAGCTTCATCATTATCACATTTTTGTAAGAAAAATATCCTTTTTTGGACTTATCATCTGGTATGAAGGTAATTTAAGAAACTCACTCTGATTCAATAAGATTGATTCCTAAATTATATATAAGTAATGATGGATAAAAGTCATAGTGCAGATTGTATAACTTATTTTAAAAAAAAATGACAAACTTTATTATGATAGCATAGTGATTAAAAATTATTCATGATATCATGTAGTGTTTAAATATATGTTATGTATTCAAGTTTAATGTACATATCATTTTTCTGGATTATTTTGAATGGTGCTCAAATGTCCTAGAAAAATGAGAAATGACTAAGTTTAGAGGTAAAAGGATTGGTCTCAATTTATTCAATCAAGTGTAAAGATGAGTGGATGTAATGAAATTCAAGAAGGAGGAGACTGAGTTTGTGAACAAAAATTCTATGGATGATGACTTATCAATGTCAATCATGTTAATAGAGGACATGTTGAGGTTTTGGATATAAGTTACCACTATTAGCTAGTTTATATTGCTTTGGATTTTACAATCTTTTCTATTTCACTCATTAATAGAACTTGGGTTTCACTATATTGTTGTGTTATGTGCAATATCTATGTATGTTTCCATTTATATGTACACCTTCCTCGTTGGTATAAGAGAAATATACTCTTTTTTGTTTCTTCTTGCATGTACTAGGAAAGGTCAAGGTATAGGAATTTGGATCTTGAACTAATTGACGTTGGGGAAAACCACTCTCACCATCCCAAGTGGCCTCCCTTGGTGTAATAAAATAGAGATGATGAAGCAAGATTTCCTATCAAGTTGTTACTTGAGGAATCCCTAGCATGACAGAGGAACAACTTGATGGATAATTTCACCTAGATACTTTGATGACTACCAATGGCAGTAGAGACACCTTCAGCCAACAGTGATTTTGAAGTTGTAACACCCTTCAAGGTACAAGATAAATTTGGAATTCCTTTATTTTAAAGTGAGATAGGTGTTGATTCTTTGGAGAAATGGTTAAATCTATTAAAGAGTTATTCCTCTATTCTAAATGTTCCAACAAAGAAAAGATCACCTTTTCACTCCTTAAGTCCCTTTCCCATGTCAAAGATTGGTGGGATAGTTACTGGGAAAGACATGTCGGAAACGATTCTACACATTTAGGATGGAACCCACTTGGGAAACTTGTGTTGATGCCCTCAAGGAGAAATTATACCCTATAGGAAATGATGATGAAAAGTACACAAAATGGATAACTTTGTGACATGATATAGATCAGATGGTGTCGGAGTACACCAATGTATTATATACCTTACACTTAAAGTTGGGTATTAGAGACTTCGAGCAACTCTTGGTTCTAATATACCACAGTGGCCTACATAGGTACATCCAAATACAGATGGATTTCTTGAAAACCACCTCACTTATTGAACACCACCTCACAAGAATTTGCTTATCAATATGCTATCAAAGTGGAGCAAAAAGTAAGAAAAATAATAAGTACGAGTTTGGGTCTACAAAACTTCCATATAAAAAGCATTATAAATGAAACCCTAACTCACAGAACAAAGAACAAAGCAAGGATATCCAACCTCAAGAAAAAAAAAATCCAAGATGTAGATAAAGAAGGGTTTAACATGAAGTCAAAGAAGGAGATTGGAAAATGGTGAGTTATGTAAAATCCCTTGACACAACATTAATGAATGTCACTCAAAATAGTCATTGTTGGTCGAGATGAAAGCCTTAGAGTCAAACTGTGGCTAGAATTTTATTATGATACAAATAAGGGAAAGCAAATCGTAGATGTAGAACCCATTGTGTAATGTCCCCGTTGGCCTAGGAAGCATAAGGGATGGTTCCGCTAGCCTGAATTGGTTCCCATAGGCTAAGCTAGAGAAGTTACCCAGGGAACTCAACTTTTGCCTAGGAAATGACTTTATAAAGTGAAAAAATGAAAAAGGGGGACATGGGTCTTAGGCAAAATAATGTCACTTAAAAATTATAAAGTGTGTAAGAATAAAGTGACTTTAAATAAAATTAAAAATAAAGTGAGCGGGAAATAACTCAACGAAGAAATAAAAGAGGGGAAAAGAGGAGGTGCCCCTCATTCTTGCATTTTGCTCATTTAGAAAATAGATATGGAGAGATCTTGGAGAATTTTCTAGGGTTTTCTTGGAAACCCTTTCTTTTATCTCTGGTTTCAGTGTTGCAACGATACACCCTAGTCAGATTCGAGGACGGGATCATCTCATATTTCATCATTGGACTTATTTCTACTTAGTTTCATCTCCTTGCAGTCAATTTCTTGAGTTGGTAGCCGAATTTCCTTGTGTGGCGGCTAATTTGGGAGACACAGTGGTTGATTTGCTTCTAGGAGGCTAGAATCTATGCGTGGAGACTGGATACCATCATCTTGGGCGCTTTCTTCAACAATTGGGCGAATATTATTGTGGAAGGAAAAAGTTATAGTGGGGGGAGTGCGCCCCCTTTGTGGTTGTTGATACTACTTAAAATATGGGCGAGTTTTCTATTGCATTTAATCACATCATCCATGGGTGCATCCTCCTTTGTCTGGGTGCAACATATTCAGATTGGTGGAGCGATTTGGGAGTGGGAGCCTGTGTGTATCAGTACAGGTCCATTATCTTTATTGGGTGGCACCTTACCTCTATTTTGGGCACATCTATACACAGAAAATGGATGCTAATTGAAGTATGATATTTATCTCAAGCTGGGTGCATTTACCATCATTTCTGAGTGTGGAAACTCGTCATTATTTTTTGGGAAACGATATTTTTGTTTGGAGCCAGTGCCATCACTCATATCCAATGTATAAGATTGGTATTCACTCTATATTGGTTGTTGCATAAACATATATTTCTAAAGGAAATTCTTAGAGGGTCGTTTGTCTAATAGGCAGGTCTATTCTACACAACGTGGACATACTCTCTCTCCAGGTTATATCTTTTCATTTCACTCTCTTGTAATTGCTTACTGCTATGTAAAAAAATTGTTGGAAGTGTCTTTATATTGGAACTATGATAATCTATGTATGAATTTTACAATATTAATTAAATAACAACAACTCCTTTTGACTTTATATTTGCAGTGATATATTTCAGTATTGGTTGCTATTGGAGGTTGTCTCTAAATTGTTAGAAATTGTCTCATTACAAAGAAACATTAAGATTGTGCTTACAACACTTTGGGTTTAAACTATTTGAAGAAATATATCAGAGACAAACCATCCTTAAACTCAGAAAAATTGCCAAAAACATAAAGAGGTATCTAGTTTGGATATTATAGTGGTATCAGAGCATGTTCCTTTGCAACTGTGGGATCTAAATGGAATTTGTAATCATATTTATGAGACCAGAAGATGAGCATAGAATTACCTATCGGAGATGTAGGGGAAGAACCCCAGATCCCCTTAGGTGGGAAGAAGAAGACAAGAGAGGAAACACCATCTATCACACCTAAGGGAAAAGGAACTATGGGGGAAGAAGATGACACCTGGATCAACAATTTTTTTCAATATATTGAATGACTTGACCAAGGGTCAAAAGGCCATGATGGACCTCATGGGGCAGTTTGCTAAGAATTCATTGGAGGGAAAAATGAAGTAGAACCAAAATGGTGATGGGGGTTCAAACAATGGAAAAGGAAGCCACTCACGCAGTACCATGCAGAGACACCCCCACTTGTACACCAAATCTCCCAGAACCACTGTGCCTCAATTTTTGGGAAATGGGGTTGCAGTTCCATTGATGCAGGTTGAGAAGGATGAGCCCTATAGGTCATATTTATAGGAGTATAGGAGACTAGGAGATTATTTCCACTCATCCATGTCCTTCGTGGAGTTCTACAATATGAAGAAAAAAAACTAACCGAGAGGGCCCATGAGGGCCATGACACACAATTTTGAGTTGCAACGTACCATTGGGAAAGTCACTATTCCAAAATTTGATGGGGGATCTAAATGATCCGCTAGATCACGGGTGCAGAAGCTCAACACTTACTTCCATCTTCACCAGATGAAAGAGACAGATGACATTAAATTGGCCACCTTGCACCTGGATGGTGAGGCCCATGAGTGGTGGTACCATGGGTTAGTCACCTTGGGACATGTAGGGGTTACCTCCTACCTGGACTTCACACAGAGACTCATATAGAGATTTGATAGGAAGGACCTTGAGCGTCACTTCAAAGAGTTGGCTCAGCTCAAATAGATAGGTAGCCTAGAGGCCTATATCTCTGAGTTTCATAGGGTCGTTTTGATGGTGTCAAACATTTTAGAGGGTCGTTTGGTGATGTTGTTTGTTGAGGGGCTAATGGATCCTCTACGGGGATGAGTCAAGGCCTATAAGCCTACCTCTTTACAGGATGCAGTCAGTAGGGCTCGGGACATGCAGGATGAAATACCTAAAAGTTGGCTTCTGCCCAAACCCACTTTTACCCCGAAGACTAAGGAAACTAGACCACTTCATAGATATTAGGTCGGCAAGCCCAAAATGGATGAAGAGACTAGGAGAGAATTGAGGAAAAAGAAATTGTGTTTCAATTGTTAGGAGCCATGGGTACCAGGGTACAGATGCACTCGGAAGGACAGGATGGGAAAGGCCCATTACATTGAGGTATACTCTGAAAGTGACATTGATGAGGATGAGGAGGTTGACCAGGCACAGTACCAGGGACATCTAGAATCTGGAGAGGATTCTTCACAGGCTGGGGCTAAGGACCCATTCATGGCTTTGATGTCAGGATTTTTGAGGTATCATACTGTCAGGGTCAGAGGTGTCCTACAGGGGCACAAGGTGACAATATTGATTGATGGGGGAGCATCCCATAACTTCATTGACGGTAACATGGTCGAGAGGAGAGGAATTACGACAAAAAAATTTGATGGGTTCACAATAGTCATACTAGGAGGCCACCAGATGAGTTGCACCAAGTGGATTCCCAAGCTCACAATAACCATGGGAAACTACTCAATGAAAGATGATTTCTTTTTGGTGGACATACCAGACACCAATGTAGTATTGGGAGTTCAATGGATTTACTCTATTGGGAGATACACTATTGATCAGAGGACCATGGAGATGGATTTCAAAGGCCCGAATAGAAATAAAGTGGTCCTACGAGCCATGCACCAGTACCCACTGACGATTGTATCATCGCACAACATGGAGGCAGTTATGAGGCATGGTGATATACAGTGTGTTGTAGAGTGTTTTATTTCTGACAAAGAACTACCTGACCATCTACAACAGCTTCCAGAGGACTTACAGGTACTACTTCGTAAACATCATAAAGTATTTAGTGACATTCCTCCTGACATTCCACCTGATAGAGGTTTTGAGCATATCATAGAGCTAGAAGAGGGGGTCCAAGCAGTTATCACAAACCCCTATCAGCACCCTAAAGTTTACAAGGACGAGATTGAAAAAACCATTAAAGAATTGTTGAAAATGGGTCACATCCGCCCTAGTTCCATCCCCTCTGCCTCTTCAGTGGTCTTAGTCAAGAAGAAAGATGGTACTCTGTGGATGTGTATTGACTACAGGGCCCTAAACAAGAAGACAATCGAGAATCGATAACCCATACCCAGGATCGATGAATTAATGGATGAGCTCAGGGGAGCCAAATTTCTCTCGAATATTGATCTTCGATCATGGTATCATTAGATCAAGGTACGAGAGCAGGATTGTTAGAATATAGAAGATGGTGTGCTCGTTTTACCATTGACGATACCCTCGTCACCCAACCACATGCTGAAGCCTCCCTCCGAGCACCTTAACCTTGACCTGAGAATTCCTCCGAAAGCAAACCCTAGGCTAGATAACCAAACAAAGAGTAGCACATCAATCCCCAAGGATAGCACATCAAAAAATATTGATCAGATGTTCCAAACCCTAGCCAAGAGATATCCAAGCCAATACTGAAACTAGCTGTTGTTGTAGTTGCACCTGTAACCCTCCTCCAAACTTGCACACCAACTGCAACTGCAGTGCGCACCAACTGGGAAAACTACAGTCCTGAGATGTGACAAATGAAAACTGGCACCCTGTATTTATAGTAATCATTCCAGTTTACTGGGGCCGACTTCTCTTTCTGGGTATGTGTCTGTTCATTATATTATTATTAATTATGGCTGACTTCTTCTCTTGGAGGCTAATAGCCTAATATAAATTTTCTTCTTGAGTTGACAAGGCTTCTAGGGTTATTAGACAACTCATTAGGGTTTCTCTTGCTTCCTGGAGTCTTCTATTCTCGTCAGGTTCACACATGGGGGTAAATACCTCCCGCAGCTACCATAATATTAACACTCCCTCCTAGCTAGAGAGGTATTTACAGGTAATGGACTTGAGCAC
>ML792403.1:317881-352060 GCA_009831015.1 Picea engelmannii | reverse complement strand
CAGTTAGTACACCTTTGGCTAGCCATTTCAAATTAACTAAGGAAATGTGTCCCAAGACACATGAGGAGATAGAATACATGTCCAGGGTCCCTTATTCATCAACAGTTGGCAACTTGATGTATGCAATGGTTTGCACAAGACCATATATTGCACATGCAGTGGGAGTTGTGAGCAGGTATATGAACAATCCAGCTAAAGAACATTGGGAGGCAGTAAAGTGGATTCTCAGGTATTTGATAGGTACTACTACTCATGCATTATGTTTTGGAGGTTCAAACACTTTTCTACAGGGATATGTTGATTCAGATATGGCAGGTGATAAAGACAACAGGAGGAGCACCACAGGGTATGTTTTTACTATAGGTTGAACAATAGTAAGTTGGATTTCAAAACTGCAAAAGGTTGTTGCACTTTCAACAACAGAGGCAAAGTATGTTGCTTCTACAGAGGCTAGTAAAGAGATGATTTGGTTACAAAGGTTTATGGAGGAATTGGGAAAGAAGCAGGAGAATAATAGGTTGTACTGTGATAGTGAGAGTGCAATTCATCTTGCAAAGAACTCAACCTTTCATTCGAAGACTAAGCATATATAGTTGAGGTACCACTTCATACGATTCGCCTTGGAAGATGGACATTTGAAGTTGGAAAAGATACACACTAGCCAGAATCCTGCAGACATGTTAACAAAGGGAGTAACCAAAGAGAAACTGAGTTCCTGCTCAGTTTTAGTTGGTCTTCAAGAACGAAGATGAAGATGAGAAATTTTCCAGGTCCAAGAAGGTTTAGAGTCCAGCATATACAACAACGGTGGAGTTGTTGAGATCAGTCTCCAAGAGGGAGATTGTTGGTTGTGGAGCCTAATCATCTTCCTGATTCAGAGGTCCTTGCTTTCAACTGTGTTTATACCCCATGAAGTATTTACACCCCAGAAGTATGTACACTCTTCCACGCGGGGGAGTGTAGAGGGGGGGTACCCCCTCTGCGGGGTCCGAGGGCAAGCGGGCGAAGCCCCTGAAGGAAAAATTGCCTTGTAAATGTATATTGTAATTTCATTGTAAATCTGAACCGTTCATTATAAGGTCGCAGATCTAACGATATAGATTATGTTAGGGTTTTTTTCCCTAGAAGGCAACCCTCTTTTATGAGGGAAATGTATTGCGACTATGGTTGATGGCGAATATTGTATTCTGAGAGAGGAGACTGTGAGAGAAAGAAGAGGAAGTTACAACGGGTTTTGCTGTAGGTTGTATCCCTTCATTTGCTAGATAAAGGAAGGACCTGGAAATTTCTCTGGTGGACGTAGCCCACACTGGGTGAACCACGTAAATCTGTGTCTCTCTTGTATTGTGTATCTTCTGTGTTTTGTTTCTGCATTTGTTTTATTTTATTGCTCCGCGGTCATGTTTTTATAACATTAAGGTTAACTCAACATTATAAAAGGTAGCCTAAGTGAGAGGTTAAGACACACACAGAGTGAGGAGATCTCATTGATTGGGTGAAGAGGACAATTCATCCAAGTGTGAGTGGGAAGGGCTGAGGAAAGGAGCAAAGGGGTAACAAGGGAGATAACAATTAGGTGGGCTAGGCTATTCATTGCATGGTATTCCTCTGATGGGTCATTATCCCAAGATGAGAACCCAAGATTTTAATTAATAAAATCAAACTTGATATGGTTTTCCCTTTAGGGTTTTTCCATGGGTGATTAACCTAGAAATATCCGGTGCAATGTGTATAGTTTTGTATTTAATGCTTCCGCTGTAATTTAGTTAAGTAACCTAACTGTGCATTTAGTCAATGATGTGATTTTATTGAAACTAAGTGTAGGATGCGAGGTTCAAAGAATTTAACATGGTATAAGAGATGCAGTTCTGAGGAAGCTAGATTTATCTAGATCGAGTTTATTAGCAGTAAGAAAATTTGGCTGTTGGGAATTTTTATTCCAGGTTCAGTTGCAAAAAGGGTAATTAAAAAAAGGTATAGTTGTACGATCCATATATCCTACAAATTGGCTGCAACAGTGAGAATATTTGTGGGTGCATGCTGAGATTGAGTAGTGATTAGATTGGGTCGAGGATAACCATAGATGAAAAAGGTTCGAGGAGATGAGTCGTGGAGCGATCAACCAACAAAGAAAGGTAAAGGATCCGCCAAGTAGCATGGATCACATTGGACGAAAAGGATGACATAATATAGCGACACGTGATAGGAATATTGGGCTAGGTGTGGGTCTTGGAAAACGGTGGCAAGCTTGTGAAGAAGAGACTGGGAAACAACCAAAAGAAAAAAGTGATAGTAGGAATATGCGTGGAGATGCTGTGTAGTGTGAAAAGGGTTGGACTATAGTAGGAAACCGCCAGTAGAAAAGGATTTGAATAAGAGACAATCCACCAACATTTGTGTGAGTTGGAGTGGCTACTGTATAGGAGAGACCGCTGGTAGAGTGGACAGAAGATCCACACGATATGAAGGAGACTATAGAGGCAGGTGAAGTAGCAGGCCGCCAACAAGAAACCATGCTGACCGATGGAGTACTGTGAGGGTGCTGAGTAAGGTGGGCTAATAAGGTGACAGAGACATTCAACAAACCAACTTGTTGACCAACCAGTTGCTGGGTGAGCAAAGGTGCCTACCAACAACTTGCTGACCAACAAGCCACATAATTTGAAAGGCAAGCCAAGAAGCTCGGGTAGAACCCCCGGGTAGTGGGAAAAATTGCTATGACATCGAGCATGCGCCCTGGGCAGCGAGAAAGAAATCAGGGCAACCTCAGGCAGTGGGAAGAAGTAGCCGAGAAACACTCAAAAAGGACTCAGGAAACCCATAAAATACCTAGGAAACAAAAAAAGGTTGTGGGAAGTGGGTAGTGAATTCGGAAAGAAGACAATGGATCCGAGCACTGAGCAGTCAAATAAGGTAACAAGTATGGGAAACAAATTTTGAGTTTTTTAGCGAGTTGCAGAGATGGATGCATCTAGGTTGCGATTTGAAGATAGGTTGGATGAGGTGTCTAAGTATAGTTCATGGAAGGAGAGGATCATGTTGGTGTTGATGGATAATGACATTTGAGATTTTTCCAAATCCATTGTGGCCCCACCAGTGGATCCAAAATATCTGGCCGTCCATGAAAAAAAGGATATGAAATCTAGATCTAATTAAGGATCATTTGATCCCTCATTTGTCTGGAAAGAACTTAGCCAATGACATGTGGTAGGCTCTAAAGGGTTTGTTAGAGTAAGAATGAGAATCACCAAATGGTGTTGAGAGAGAAGCTTAGGGATACAAAGATGACAAGATCAAACACGGTGACAACTTATCTCACCCAGATCCAACAAATTCAAGATGAATTGGCTGTAATCAGGGAAGCAATGGATGATTCATAGTTGGTGATGAAGACACCCAAAGGATTTAAGAAGGAGTGGAAACTGTTCATCAAATAGATCATGGCACGTTCAAATATCCCTGATTGGGAAAGGTTGTGGGATGAATTCGTTCAGGAAGAAATTTGAGATTAATATTTGAATGGAGGTCGGTACAAGAATGATGATGAGAACGTTGCTCTCGCTAGCTAGGAAAAGAAGGGAAAGTTCAATAAGTTTTCCAATGGAGAGTCTACCTTTCAAGACAACAAGAAGAAGGACATGAACAAATTCAAGTGCTATGCATGTCACAAGTTTGGGAACTATGTAGGTCAATTTCCAAACAAGAAGAAGGGTGGAAATGAGACACAACCAGAGGTGGCTACGCTGGTAAAGGATCAAGGAAATGAGTTTTCCAAGAAGTTTGAACAGATAGAGTTATTACTTGTTTCCTAGACTTCCTTGGGAACCATATCAACTTGTGCATGGTTAATAGATAGTAGAGCCGCATGTCATATGACATGAGCACCAGATTTGTTCGATAGCTTCACATATTCTGACTCATATATGTATGTGGAACATGCTATGGGGACCAAGCATGCAGTGAAGGGATCTGAGATAGTGTCATTTAGGATGGAGTCAAGAGGCATGTTGAGAGTGATGAACGTGCTATGGATGATATAAATTAGGAGGAGTGTGCTCTTAGTCTTAGCGATTGAGAAGAAGGGATTTGATGTACTATTTCAGGATGGACATGTGTTTATCAAGCCTAGAGGATCTAACTTAGACACAACATCTGTTATAAGAGTTAGAGATAGAAACTTGTATAGGATAAAGGAAAAGCCTATGCGAGCTATGGAAAACAATAGAGTGGCAAAGAAAAAGAAGGTAGCTCTGAAGGTTGATAAACTCATAGGGAGTCAACCTTCAATTTTAGGTGGGAAGGAGCAACCTTCCAAGTCTGTCAAGAAGAAGTGATGGTACGAGATGATCATGCAAGATGCTCAGGAGCATGAGGCTTCTAGGAGCATGACCAGAGGGAAGTATTCAAAGATGGGTTCAAGCAAGATGGAAGGGATAGCTTTCGTTTCAGAGGGAGCAACCAATCAAGTGGATTAGAGAGAAAACATGATAATAGACATGATAGTGAAGAAAAAGCCACCTCTAGGTGGTAGAAGTACTTTCCTCGCTAAGAGGGAGTGTTGATGTATTTAGCATTGGACATGTACTTCCACACAGGCTCAGTGTCTAGCATGTGGAATTCGTCCTTATTAACTCTCAGAACCTTAGGAGTTTCACTTTATGAGTTAATAATTAAAGTGGATGACCTTTTAGATTCATGTGAGTTTAATTAAGTTAGCTGCCTAAGTTATTGGCATTATTAAATTAAGTGAGTTTATTATATCCTAGGCATTAGATCTAAAGTGAAAGTGAGATATAAATCTCAACCCTTGATCATTTTAGATATCTAGGATATAGGGTTAACTCAACATAATAAAAGGTAGCCTAAATGAGAGGTTGAGACACACAGAGCAAGGAGATCTCCTTGATTGGGTGAACATGAAACTTCATCCAAGTGTGAGTGGGTAGGGATGAGGAAAGGAACAAAGGGGAAGCAAGGGATATAACAACCATGTAGGCTAGGATATTTGTTGCATTGTATTCCTTTGATGGGTCATTATTCCAAGATGGGAGCCCAAGATTTTACTTAATAAAATCAAACTTAGATATGGTTTTCCCTTCAGGGTTTTTCCAGGGGTGATTAACCCTGAAATATCTTTTGCAATGTGTATGGTTTCGTATTTAATGTTTCCATTGTAATTTCATTAAGTAACCTAGCTGTGCATTTAGTTAATACCAATTTTATTGGAACTAAGTGTCAGGTGCTAGGTTCAAAGAATTTAACATTGGAGTTGCAAGGAAAAATTTCTTAAGGACTTAGAAGAGAAAACACATTCTTACCAAAAAGATCGTAATGTGAAGTTGATCACACAGATTAAGGAATTAGAAGTTAAGAACCAATTCAATTATAAATTACAAGAGGAAAATTAATATTTGGAGAAGAAGTTTGACAAGAACTTACCCGAAAAAGATGATGACATTTCTTCCCTAAAAGATCATAGTAAAGAAATACTTGATCAAATCAAGAAGTACGAGGATGAGAAGCGATGTGTTCAAAAGTTAGAACAATAGAATCAAGATATCAAGAATAAATTATTTGAAAAAGACAAAGAAAGTTAATTAGAGGTTGTTTGAACAAATCAAAATGTTAAAAGATGAGAAACCAAAGAATCAAGATATTTTTGTTGTTGTTGATAAGTTAGAAAATGAGGAAGAACTGTTATGCCTAAGGGATAATGATCAAAGCTTACTTACACAAATTAATAAGTTAAAGAATTATAAGAAGTTGCTACAAGAAAAGTTAGGGCAACTTACCAACTAGAAAGCTTTGATCAATAAAGCAACAATGACTGGTCCAATTGAAGTAGAAGAATGGTTAGATGTAAAAATCCAAACCTTGGAGAAATGAATCAATATAGATCTAATTGACATCACAAATAAAAAATATGTAAATCTAGTTGAAGTATGGATATCTTCAGATGTGGAACTATGAACAATGGAAAGTTCATCTATCTCCACCAATAAGCATTTAATGATCAATACAACTGTGCTAGATTTGAAGAATGCTCCAAGAAGTTTTAGCACCTAAAACAAAGAGATAAAGTACAAAGAAGAGAGAGAGAGAGAGAGAGAGAGAGAGAGAGAGAGAGAGAGACTCATGTTCTTACATCTCTAACCCAAGTGTAAAGAGGAATAAACACAAGTATATGATTGATTATAATAATGACTCTCTCATTTCTGTATTTATATAAGAGGTAAGGGAGGTCTACAATGGCAATTGGACCTAGTCCACTACAAGCAACCTACAAGACACAAGTAGGTCCACACATGTGAAACACTCTATTCCAAGTAACACACGCTAAGATCCAAAGTGAAGATAATCAATAGGAAAAGATCCAAGGCAGGTGTAATAAAAATAAAAATATATAAATAAAATATTAAATAATAATAATAATATAATATGCCACTAAGACTCATAACCCTTCATCACAACCTTTCACCTCATCAACTCTCAAAATTAATTATATATATCATTGCAAATCATTATCTATTATTTTTTATTCAATTATATAATGTTTGTTCCTATATGGATTTATGCCAATTATCCTTCTTATTCCATTTCATTGGTATCAGAGCCAAGTTCTGTTTCTAACTTTTAGCCAAACATTTTTACCAGAATTTTGGTAAAACAATTCTTTGGCCTTGGCAACATATTTGCTAGCTTTTGGCCACTCCATTTTTTTTAGAGTTGTTATAAATGTAATCTATAGGAATTGCCACAATTATTATCAAGGATCTTTGAGAATGCTCCCAATTTTACCATTCGTACCATAATAATAATAATAATAATAATAATAATAATCATCATCATCATCATCATCATCTAATTTTAAGGTCAAGGCTAAACCATACTCCAAATTTGTGTATGAGACCCCCTTGTTTGTGGAACAAGGGACCCCCTCCGCCCAACGATTTGACTGGTAAAGTCTATGGAGGTATACATACCATACCCCCTTTGGATTTGAACTTGTGACCTCTTAGGAGAAAACACATCCTCTTAATATAATTATATAAACACAAACAAGTATAATGATCGACTTAAAGTTGCAATTCAAGGTTATCTAGTAACCACTTGATTAGAAATTCACGTAGAAATAATCCGTGTAAGAAGGGTCACAAAGTTACAAAGTTGAAAACTGATGGGGTGCTTGCATGTCTACAAATTTGTATTAACCCTCATCCAAACTATGCTCCAAACTCACAAAGAAATTAACATCAATCGTTTTCAAAATGGTTGATTGATAACCATAGGGTGGCAGACGAACGATGCCATTTCAAAAAGCATCATGAGGGTTGGAGGTTAAATGATTTTTTTTAAGTGATCATTAAGCCATCCCACCAATATTTTGTTACTAGGGAGTATACTTGTCACCACCCCCTTTCATAATTTCTGCAATGAGAGCCCTAACATTGCTTGTGAATGGCAAACGCCACCACCATTTGGAATCTAGAGAAACCCGCTCTGTAATAATTCAATAAAGCAATTTTATGAAAATGAAAGAAAGAACTTGCCGTAGTTTATATCAAGAAAATATAATAAAGGACTCTACTATAGTAGAAAATATAATCATTGAATAAGGCTATAAATATTATTTAAAAAGTAAAGAAGTGTGATGATATTATTACCTTATACCAACTTTAAAGGATACCTTTATCGAATTAAAAAAGTAAAGAAGGGTGATGATATTATTACTTTATACCATACAATGATACCATTATTGTATTAAAAAAAGCAAGGAGATTTATAAAGGGAAAGTCTAGATATTTTTCAAGGTTCGTATGGTCTCCATCCATATTACACAAAAAATATTCTACTGGGTTTCTCTATTGTGCACCCACAAATATCAAAAGTATTATATATATAAACTATGAAATTTATTATGGGATTTATAAAGGGAAAGTCTAGATATTTTTCAAGGTTCGTATGGTATCCATCCATATTACACAAAAAAAAATATTCTACTGGGATTTTTTTTATTGTGCACCCACAAATATCAAAAGTATTATATATATAAACTATAAAATTTATTATGTTGCACGAGTTTTTGAAACGTGGGAACATTGAGAGTTTTTGAAATGTGGGAACATTGAGAACGTGGATACGAGTGTCAGGAACGAGTAAAAGTCAACGAGTAAAAGTTTACCTCAAATTTATAAGAAATGTGAATTGGGAGTTGTAATAATATATATTAAAAAAATATAAAAAATATTTTAAATTACAATGATATTTTAAATTACAATGTATAGAAATATTGATACATTTAAAATCTTATTTCAATAAAATTGAAGGTCAATAGAGGACAATGTTTATCTTATTGCAACAACTAAAATATTAAAATTACTAATTTAATTTGTGCTAATAATTATATGAATATATTTAACACAATAAAACTTTAATATACCTAAATATTCCATTAGAAAACGAGAAACAAAATTGAAAATACATATATACAATTTTAACATCTTTTTAAAATTAAACTTTACATATATAAACTTTAAACATCTTTGTAAATTTGAAGCATTATTCTTTTTTTATTGGAAAAAACAAAATAGTACCACTCTTCTAATATGAAAATACAATAAAAATCAATGAGTATTAAGGAAAACATAGATGTATTAAAAGTTTTTCATATCCACAACTATAAAGTGAGTATTATTAAGTTTCTTTACTTAACTAATTTTTGAAATAATATTTACTGTAGTTTAGTCTTAGTTTTATAGTGATATTTTGAATAAATATAATGAAAATATTTGTAAGAAATTATGTATTTGTAATAATGGAATAAATATATTTACATTTTAATTTAATATAATTCTAATTTAAAGCTTTGTGTTTAGGAATCCGATTCCCAAGCTCTCATTTCTTCGATGTTGAAGTTCCCAAAAAGCTCCCAAGCTCCCAAAAGAGTTCCCAACCAATTGGGGACGTTCCCAAGCTCCCGAAACTTCGAAAACTAGTTTCAGAAATGTCGGGAACGGTTCCCGTGCAACAATGGAAATTTACAATTTGAATTAACATATTATTAAGAATATAAGGAGAAATTTCTTAAAGACTTAGAAGAGAAAACATATTCTTATAAAAAAGATCGTAATGAGAATTTGATCACATATATCAAGGAATTGAAAGATAAAAACCAATTTAATTAGAAATTACAATAGGAAAATCAAGATCTCAAGAAGAAATTTGAGAAGAACTTACTAGAAAAAGATGATGAAATTTCTCGCCTAAAAGATCATAGTAAAAATCTACTTGCACAAATCAAGAGGTATAAAGATAATAAGTAGTGTGTTTAGAAGTTAGAACAATATAATCAAAGATATTAAGAATAAATTATTAGAAAAAGACAAAGAAAGTTCTTGCTTGAGGAACCTTAATGAGAGGTTGCTTTAATAAATCAAAAGGTCAAAATAGGAGAAACTAAAGAATCAAGAACTTAAAATTAATTTTGCAAGTTAAAAATTGAGGAAAAATTGTTATGCCTAAGAGATCATAATCAAATCTTACTTACACAAATTAACAAGTTAAAGAATGATGAGAAGTTGCTCCAAAAAAATTAGGGAAACTTACCAACTCAGAAGCAACGATCAATAAAGAAACAATGACTGGTTCAATTGAATTGAAGTAGAATAATTGTTAGATGTAAACATCCAGATCTTGGAGAAATGAACCAATATAGATCCAACTGACATCACAAATAAAAAAGATTTAAATCTTATTAAAGTAGGGATATCTTCAGACGTGGAAGTATGAATGATGGAAAATCCAAGTATCTCTACCAACAAATATTTAATGATCAAGAAAATGACAAAAGTGTGCAAAGAAGACATACCAAAAAATGTAAGAAAACATTAAAAGTATGAAGAAGAAATAGTAGGTTACAAGGACACCTTATCGACATCCTAATGACAAGAGTCGATTCCTTAACCAATCAATTGAAAAACATTGCTTTACACAAAAACCAATGGTATATATTCCAAAGAAATTTAAGGCTGGTACAATTGGGTCTCAAAATAAAATTTCACATTGGGAACCATATAAAAACACAATGCCACAAATGATAGAATTAGGGAGGTTAGACCCCTTTACAATAAGACAATTTTGTTTAATGCTTTGTAACTCATATTGTCTCGTATCCTCAACTATCACAACTTCAATAACAATGAATCATGAGAAGGAATTACAAACCATAACAAGGCATAAAGTTTTTCCATAAAAATGCTTCGCATTATTGAAGGGAGGGGCAATGTAATAGACATAAAATATATAAATAAAATGTTAAATAATAATAATAATAACAATAATAATATATGCTACTAAGAGTCATAACACTTCATCATAACCTTTCACCTTGTGACCCGTCAATGTGTATATATATATATATATATATATATATATATATATATATCGTCACGTAGGTCATTGTAAATCATCATCTATTATTCTTTACTCAATTATATAAGATTGTTCCTATATGGGTTTTTGTCTATTGTCCTTCTTATGGTAGATGTTCCTTTGTAAATAAAATTTGTTCATTTTAGGATGAGTGCTACTCCCCAAGTTCTAATGTTTCTCCTCCAAGGCTCCAAAAATCCAATGCATCTCCAAGTTAATGTGCTTTCTTAGGGACCATCGCACATACATGTCCACTCCCTCAACCCAAGCGTCCTTAGGTCAAATGTAAGTCTCCATACAAATAACCAAGAAACCCTATGTTGTCCAGAGCTCAATGCTCTCCTTAGGAATTCCCAACATGCCTCTACCATTGAAAGGCATCCTTCAAGCAAGCAACCTCCCTTCATGTGTCAACTACATGAAGAAGTCACCAAGTTCCATAGGTCTTCAATGCTTTAAGGAAGAATGTCATACAAGCATCCATTGAAATGCCTAGCAATTCAGGAGCAAGAATCTACAATGTGCAAGTCCATCTTGAAACACTAAGGTTCAACAATACACCATGCACCTCGCATCTCATGAAGCACCCTTAAACATGGTTTGCACTTTTGGAGTAACCCTGAAAGTTAACACTTCCTCTTTACAAGGAAATTGTTTCCATCAATCTCCATCTTCTTCCTCTTTACAAGGAAATTGTTTCCATCAATCTCCATCTTCTTCCTCTTCAACTTAGCTAGACCTGCCATATACAAATATGAACTTTTCGTAGTCTGTGAATTTTCTAAAACCCAACTGTTAAATTAATTAAATTTCATTTATAATTGATATACCTAGGTTTTCTTCACAATAAATTTAACTTACACAATTGAAATAATAATCAGGATCTAAAAGTAAAATACAACAACAATCACATCACTCATACACAATTATTTTGGACCAAATCATCCCTCGAAAAAACCTAGAGGGAAAACCAGTGCAACCGATTTGTAGATTTATTATTAGCAGCAGGAAAATATGGAGTTCTCTTACAAATAAATCAATCTTCTTCAATGGCTGAGTGAATCTCAGCCAAAACCCTCCTTAATAATTCATACGGCTTCCTAGAAACCTCAACAAGACTACTAGAACGAAACAATAATGACAAATGAGTGCCTCTGCACTGTGGTGCGACCATCTTGTGCAAAACCTGTGTCACCCTTCATGGCCCTGTCAGATCTGAAGCGAAACCTATGTTGAATGTTGAAGAAGTGAGTCGATTCTCTAGTAAAAGTCTTCCTCCGTCTCCCTGCAATTTTCCACTTGCAAATCCTTAATCAATCTCTCCTAAAATTGATCTCTCGCTTCTCTAATGTACCTCCTTTAGCCAAGTCGATCTCCTTATATCTCATTGAGAAAGTGAGACTGTTGGCCCTCGACCAAGTTTTGAGGAATACTTGGTCATAGTTGACCGTTTGGTAGTTTGATTGCCTGTCGAAGACAAAGTGCATAGCAAAGCGAAGATCACGAGATCTTGCCACCTTTTGTGGAACCTTTTTGGGTTTTTTTGGGAATATTGTAACAGGAAAGGGATGTTGGCCCTTGTTTAGGCCTTTTTCTATGTATAAATAGAGGTCTAGGCCATGTAAGAAAGGAGGCCCTGTCTAGTTGATGACTTAGTGCATAAGTTGGATCTATGTGATCAGAATTCTATGTGACTATAAGAGCTCTGTGCATGCTGTAATAGTGCTGAGTGCACAGAGTGTGAGAAGGCTTAGTGCTTGGATATACCCGGGGAAAGAGGATCTAGCGAGCTGCGCAGATCTCTTGTCCTGTGTAGGGTAAGGGTCATTGAAGCTCTGTGCTATAACTGCTTGACCGAGATAATATAAAGAAGATTTTGTGGACGTAGCCCTAGGGTGGGGGTGAACCACGATAATTCTGTGTACTTTGCTGATGTGTTTGTCTCTCTCTTGCTAAGTTCTCTTATATGTTTAGATAGATTTATTGATTCTTTGTGCTTATGAGATATGAATGCATGATAGATATGATACATAAGATGCTAAGTTCTTAATCTATTGAGTATAACCTATTTATCATTTCTAAGTGCTAGATTTGAGTAATTACTACAGTGCTCTGTGATTTCTGCGAAGTGTATTAATGAATGTATGTTAGGAAATAACTGATGCTAAGTGCGTTGTAAGCAAGATAATCACAGATCTGTGTCCCATCTAAGGTTGCAGACACCTGAGTCCTGCAACCACCCCTGCTTCTACCTCGGGTGAGACTTCATCTGCTTTGCAGGTGTTGCCGAAAGGGACAGTAGTTAGGGCTTTGTTGGTGCTCTCTTGAGCGTTGAACCTTAGGTCTGCCCTTGTGCCAACAAATGGTTTAGTTGCTAGGACCTGGAACTGTGATTGCTGGGAACTGAAGAAGAAGAAGCTTTGTGCGAAATAAGCTCTATGCATAAATCTTTTTCCCTAGTGCGCAGTGTTCTGTTTGACTTGTGAAGCTTTGTGACAAGAAATAAAGGTCAGATCTGAAGAAGAGAGGTCAGATCTGAAGAAAAAGAAGTCAGATTTGTGAAGAAAGAGGTCAGATATGCAAGAAAAAGGTAAGATCTGTAATCTCTGTGCTTTGATAAAGGTACAAATAGTTAAAAGTCTTAGATCTGGAAGCTTTGAGCTCTATAGAAGTAAGATAAGTGATTTTTTTTTTTGTTTCTAAAGCATGGATCTAGGTATGTTTGATAGATTCTATCCTAGCTTCAAAACTATGGCATTAATAGATGAAATAAAGTTTGATATGAATAGATCTGATAAGTATAGTGATAGATACATTATACCTATGCATAGAAAGAATTTTGGGACTAACCAATGGATGCAGGATCCTAGAAATAAATTTTTGCAGGCTAACCATTATGATCCTAGCACACAGTACCTGAAAAGTTGGGGATCATTGAAGAGAAAGAGAGGATTAACTCTTTGTTACAATTGTAGAAGGCCCGAACATCTTGCTAAGGAATGCCCTGGGAGAAGACCCAATTGTCTTTGTTGTAAGGCTATGGACCATGAAGTACTAGATTGCCCTAGAATGATTGCTAGGCTTGAAAAGCTGAATATAGAGCAAGAAAGAGATCAAGAGACCAAGATTATAGCAGAAACCTAGAAAGAATAAGAAAAGCTATTGCTACAGATGAGAGATACCTTGAATGACCACCGACATGTTAGGCTATTAGAGATCTTCAAAAAGAAAGAACAGATTGAAGTGAGAATAGGAGACTTCAACATTGACTGTGTTTTGGATGAAGAAACACATGTGAACATTATGACAGAAGGAACCTGGAAAGCTATAGGAAGACCTGATATGACCCCTTCATTAGGAGGAATAGGGTTATTCAGAAGAAAGCTGGTAAACCTATGTGGAAAGCTCACTCAGATATCTATGAATGCTCATGGAGCTTCGACAAAAGAAGATTTTGAGATTGTTAAGTTCGTGGAGGACATCGCCTCGTTTACTATGTTACTTGGTAAACCTTGGATTGAGAAAGATCAAGCCAGAAAACAGGAAGCAGAAAAGGACCCAGAACAACGTCAACAAGAGTTAAGAGACTTCCTAACTAGAAGGATCATGCAGTTGATTGAAGAATGAGAGAACAGATCAAGGGTTCTTGACCCCAAGAACTTGGATGACTAAGTTGACAGAATGCTAGAAGAACCACAGAGGACCGAAAAATATGTTGTACAAGTAATACCCGTGGATCTGAAGAAAGAATCTCAACACTGCGAAGTTACCATTCCAAGAGAAGAAAAAAATCAGAATGAAAAAAGGATGACCGAGACGAATCTCACTGGGAAGAAGGCCAAAAAACTCATGAAGAAGAAAGCGAAGTTGGAGAAATTACAGAACATTCCAAAAGAAACCCCGCAGAAGGAAAACATGCAGAATTTGAGATTCGCCGGGATAGCAGAACAACGACATATGGCACTTCACCATGTCGAAGTAATATAGTCGTTAGAAGACGATATACCCGTTCCTCTCATGGCCCGAACGGTTCGAAAGAAAGTTATGACATGTTACCTGACCGTTAGACTATGCCATAATGGACAGATCAAGAGTTAATGGACCTCCTCGTTGCAGCAGATCCAACAGATATTTCAGATATCAGCAGCCCAAAAGTTACGCAGGACACACCTAGGCCCAGTAAGACACATAAGACAAAGAAGACAAAGAGGACAAAGGAGACGAAGAAATATGAAGAGGTTCAAGATGTGGATAGCCGCTCTGTAAGGACAACTTCCGTCACACCAGATGAAGAAGGTAACGACGAAGACCTAGAATAAGTTGAACAACAACCAGAAGATGAAGTCAAAGTTCTAAAGAAAAGAAAAGGTCACCTTCAAAGTGTTCCGTTAAGAAGAAAGCCAAAGCAACCGTGACCAAGATGAAGACCACTCTTAATCTAGATGACTTTAGCTTTCTCCTTGCGACTTTGAATGAAGCTATAGAAGAGATCACAAAAAAGAAAGAGGCCAAGCAACAGATGATGTATGACAGAATCGATGTTGAGCTCCAAGGAGTACAACGAGCCCTCCAGTCTAACCGCGCAGTCTCCACTACGCATTCGCAAGATTGTCGACCTAGTTGGAGTACGCCTTCAGAAAGCAGAAGAAGTAACTACGCAGACCACCCAGGACCTAAAGCACACACACGAGGAAATCATAGAGCAATGCCAAGCTGCACAACAAGAGAAGGAGGCCATCCAAGAGAAGTTTGATAAAGAACACACAAAGATCCAAAAGGAGAAGGAGAAACTTCTCGCAAAACAAATCGGGATCGAAGAAGCTATCAACAGAGCATTTTGCTCTGTGATTGGATTAGAACAGAAGGCAGAAGAACCCATAGAATGCCAAGTAATGAAGCTTGCTGAAGACATTCAACAACTGCAACAAAGAGTAGTAGAACTAGAGCTCCAAGCTATACCGATTACTCCACAAGAAGAATGTTACCAACGAGAAGTGAATGCCCGAAGTATAGTATAAAGGATTAAGGCACTCACTGAAGAATGTAAGCAATTAAGTAGTAGAAGTGCGCAGATACATGAGAACCTATCCGAGAACCCTGAATTGCATAAATTGGAGTCACAACTCCAGGAGGCAAAGTACCAAGCCGAGAATTTACAGGTATAGTTGAAGGCCCTACCGACCATAGAGAAAATGAAGAGGTCCCACGAATAGTGTGTCGTGCAAAAAAAAATTCATATGATCCAGAGCAAGGTCATGGAAGTGACGCATCAACTTCAACCTTTGCAAGATAGGGCATGTCAACTATTCTTAGAGATTGAGAGCCAAGGGATAGACCTAGAACAAGTCGTGAACACAACCGAGCAACGCTTAGAAGGACCAGTTAGTAACGCACTCATTCAGGAGTTTTCCGAGCAAGAAGCAGTAGAAAAGCAATAGGTCAAAGCAGCTCAAGCGAAGCTCGAGTCTTTCGAGGCAGAGTTACCCAGAGAAGAGTGACTCGGGACGAGTCACAGGTGAGTGTTGGGGGCATGTTGGCCCTCGACCAAGTTTTGAGGAATACTTGGTCATAGTTGACTGTTTGGTACTTTGACTATCTGTCAAAGACGGAGCACATAAAAAAGTGGAGATCACGGGATCTCGCCACCTTTTGTGGAACCTTTTTGGGATTTTTTGGGAATATTGTAATGGGAAAGGGATGTCGGCCCTTGTTTAGGCCTTTTTCTATGTATAAATAGAGGTCTAGGCCATGTAAGAAAGGAGGCCTTGTCTAGTCGATGACTTAGTGCATAAGTTGGATCTATGTGATCAGAAGTCTATGTGACTGTAAGAGCTCTGTGCACGCTGTAATATAGTGCTGAGTGCACAAAGTGTGAGAAGGCTTAGTGCTTGGATCTACCCGGGGAAAGAGGATCTAGCGAGCTGCGTAGATCTCTTGTCCTGTGCGGGGTAAGGGTCATTGAAGCTTTGTGTTGTAACTGCTTGACCGAGATAATATAAATAAGACTTTGTTGACGTAACCCCAGGGTGGGGGTGAACTACAATAACTCTATGCACTGTGCTGATGTGTTTGTATCTCTCTTGCTAAGTGCTCTGATATGTTTAGATAGATTTATTGATGCTTTGTGCTTATGAGATATGAATGCATGATAGATATGATACATAAGATGCTAATTGCTTAATCTATTGAGTATAACCTGTTTATCATTGCTAAGTGCTAGATCTGAGTAATTACTATAGTTCTATGTGCTTTCTGCGAAGTGTATTAATGAATGTATGTTAGAAAATAACTGATGCTATGTGCGTTGTAACCAAGATAATCACATATATGTGTCCCAACTAAGGTTGCAGACACCTGAGTCCTGCAACCACCCCTTCCTCTACCTCGGGTGAGAATTCATCTGCTTCGCAGGTGTTGCCGAAAGGGCCAGTAGTTAGGGCTTTGTTGGTGCGCTCTTGAGAATTGAACCATGGGTCTGCCCCTGTGCCAATAGAGACCATAATCTCCAAAAGGATTAAGGGATGAGATCGAACCTCACCCTCATGATGAGATTAATGGTCAAGATTAAAAGACCACAACTTAATTTATTTTTCACTTAAACCTTAGAAAAGGTTCTCAATAAAGTCAATTGAAGAATATAATACATCAAAAATTCTTTTCCTAATTTAAACTTGGGAAAAGTGTAATTAATCAACTCAGCTCCTGTTTCATTTTCCCCCACCATACTAGGATGTTGCAATATGATGGAAGACCTTCCTTGCTACAATCTCAACACTCGCTCTTAGCGAGGAAGGGATTCTACTTCAACCCCATTTGATCTCTGAACTTCATAAATTTTTGTTTGCTCAATGCCTTGGTAAAAATATTTGTCATCTTCCCATCAATTTATATGTAGTCCAACCTCATGACTCCTTTCTGTACACAATACCAAATGAAGTGATACTTGATGTCAATGTGCTTTCTACGATAATGAAACATTGGATTCTCAGAGATCTTGATGCAACTCTGATTGTCACAGTGAATTACAGTAGCCTCTAGATCCTACCTCAATAATCCCAAGAGTATCTTCCTAATCCATAGTGCCTCACATGCTGCCAAGCTAGACGTCATGTACTTTGCCTCAACAGATCTCAATGCCACTAATTTCTACTTCCTGTTGAACCATGAAATGATGCCCAATCCAATGTTGAAGAAACAACCTGAAGTACTCTTCCTGTCCTCTGCACATCCTACCCAATCAACATCTGTAAAGCCTGCCAATATCACTCCACCACTATGCTCATATAACAAACCGTACTCCACTGTACCTCTGAGGTAGCAAAGCACATGCTTCACAATTATCCAATGTGCTCTCTGAGATTCCACCATGAACTGACTCAAATATTTTACTGCAAAGATAATATATGGTCGAGTATTGACCAGATACATGAGCGATCCAATCAATTGAAGATAGATAGTGGGGTCTACTGTCTTCAAATTTGGCACACATATCTTCCTCCGGTTTGTGACTAGAGCTGTAGACATGGGCCTACAATCCATCATCCCGAACTTGCGTAATATCTCTAGTGCATACTTCCACTGTCCTAGGAAGAAGTGCCCATCCTGTTGCTAGACCTCCAAAACAAGGAAGTAATGCATCAACCCAAGGTATTTCATCTCAAACTCAACTACAAGGTTGGCCTTGCAATTTAATATCAATTGCTCATCCCCTGTCACAAATATTTCATCTACATATAACACCAGTATGAGAGGCACCTCCCCTACAAGAAAGTACATGTTCAGATCAACCTTGCTCCGTCGAAAACCCATCTCCCTCGAGTAGCATGCCCGAGGTGCCTTCTTGATCCCATACAAGGCTCTCCTCAGTATAAACACATGCATATCTCTGTTTCCTACCTCAAATCCATTTGGATGCTAACATATACCTCTTTATCAACAAATCTGTTAAGGAAAGCAGTCTTCACCTCCATCTGGTGAATGTGCCATCCCTTCTCTACTTCCAAGGATATGATTACTTGGATCGAGAAATACCTAGCCACTGGAGAAAAAGTATCCTCATAGTCAACTCCTTCTCTCTATGAAAACCCCTTGGCCACAAAGCGGGTTTTGTACTTGTCCACACTTCCATCTGCTGCATGCTTGACCTTGTAGATCCACTTGGATCCAATCACCTTCTTACCTTGTGGCCTGGGCACCACCTCCCATACATCATTCTTCATAATGGAGGAATATTCCTCCATCATGGCCTCCTGACACACTCCATGTTAGGAAACCTGCTCATAGCTAGAAGGCTCAAAATTAATAAGCTGAGTCATCAATGCAACATACCCAAATATCTCTGGTGTTTTACTNACTTCGTTTTAAGTCTCTCTTTGGAATCCTTGCCAACCTAGAATCAATGACCCTAGACTTATACCACTTAGGCCATGACCTAGTTTCCTTCTCCTATGGAACTGCATCACACCTCTCCTCCTCATCATCATATAACTCCTGATGATCCTGTCCAATAGTCTCTCTCTGAACACCTGTATCTGATCTTGTACCACATGTCTACTGTTATGATCCTGTGCTTTGACCCTGTGCCTCCTCTACCTTGAACCTCGAGTCCTGTACCTGCCGGATATATGTACCTATTGACAAGTCTCTGGACCTCCTCAATTCATGCTCCTCCTCAAACTATACATCCCTACACACAATGACCTTCCTGCATGCTGGAACATAGATCCTATAGGCCTTGGAAGCATCGTTGTAACCAACAAGCAACCCCTTAACTGCAGTGGGGTCCAAATTTTTCCTCTTCTTAGAAGGGAAATGAAAGTAAAATACATTTCCCAAGATGCAAAGATGACTCAAATTTGGTATGGTACATGTGAATGCCTCCTCAGGTGTCAATATCCCCAGAATTATGTGGGGACTCCTATTTTGCAAATATATTGCAACACCGCTTGCCTATGCCCGTAAGAACAATGGAAATCCTTGATCATGTATCATATCCTGTGCTGCTCCTACTATAGTCCTATTATTCTTCTTGGCTACTCCATGCTGCTGAGGATTGTAAGGAACAACGAGTTACCTTTTAATCCCTACTGCTATACAATAGTCCTCAAACTCCTTGGAGGTATACTCACCTCGATTATCAGATCTCAAAATCTGAATCTGCTTTCTAGTCTGTGTCTCAACCAAATCCATGAACTCCTGAAACCTACCGAAAACCTCATCCTTAGTCTCTAGAAAGTAGATCCATGTCTTCTTGGAGTAGTCATCAATAAACAAGAAAAAATAATTGGAGCCTCCTACTGACTCCACACTCATCGTACCACATACATCTGAATGTATCATATCCAACACTGCCTTGGACCTATGCTCACTCGGTACAAATCGTTTCTGGGCATATTTACCCAATGCACAACCCTTGCAAGGATCATGTCTCTTTGTTGTGAACTTAGGCAATCCATTGATTGTCTGTCTCAAGTTCCCCAATGCATCAAAGTGTAAGTGCACCATCCTCCTATGCCACAACTCACCCATATTTGTGGTTGTACTGACCAATGCTCTCCCTGGTTGAAACTATAGTTTCTACACGTTCTCTTCACAAACCCCAATAATCATGTTCATCTTATACAAGTAAATCAAATTATGCTACAAGTTTTTTATTTTCAATGAAAATATGAAAATTTGTAGCCTAAATTTCTTCAAAACAAATAAATTTAACCAAATTGGTGAAATTCAACTTTATAAAAACATTGGATCAAAGTAATGAATTTAGAATTGAAAGCTACAAGAATTCTCCCAGAACATCTTGATTCCTCAACAACTGATCATTCCAATATTTATAACCTGTTTGTACAATTAGTAGTGCATTTACACTCCAAAAATGATGATTTCTACGCACAAAGATTCACAACATTACGATGAATTATAGGATGGTGGGTTATGAAAGAAACCAAGGTCAATTTTTCATTTTCTGTCATAAAAGACTTTGTTGTGCAAAAATACTCTGTAATTTGCAAGGTCGAACCTATACTAATTAGTGACAACATTAAAATGCACGCCCAAGCTTCCCTGTAGCAAAATTGATTTAAATGTTGTAATATGAAATTAGATACATTGTATATATATGTGTGTGTGATTTAAAGTGCAACATGAGAGGTTGTTTCTATGTAGCTAGATTTGGGATATCATGTAAATGTGAATGCAAAATTGCCTCAAAGTAAAATGCACACCCTAGTGCCATTTTTTATCCACTTTATTTTGCATCCAACAAGGATCTAATAATATCTTTAGTCACTATTAAAAATAGAAGGTAGATTGAAAACAATTAGGGTACCTAGACTTAGGGATCAAAGGAATGTTTCTTCTTTCAAAACACATAAGTCATAACTGATGAAACTATTTGTTGATCAAAGCATATATATATATATATATATCTTAGGCGATAACCAATTGAATTCTTGTTAATAACTTTAAAATTTGGCAACAACACCATTCTATTAGTGTCACGTGTGCATCTTTGACAATAATTAACAAAAACTAACAACAAGAAGAAATGACAATGGAAAATATCTTTATAATCACATGCAAGAAAACATTCTACACACTAATATACAACATGGTATACCACATAGATGTTGAAATAAGTAAAACACATAATACAAGTAAAGTAAATTATGCTAAAAGTTTTTTTTTATTTTCAATGAAAATATGAAAATTTGTAGCCTAAATTTATTTAAAACAAATAAAATTTATCTAAATTGGTGAAATTACGCACAAAAAAAACATTGGATCAAAGCAATGAATGTAGCATTGAGAGCTACATGTACATGTTTTATGTTTTTCATCATACCTAACTTACTTAAGTACTTGAGTTTCCTACTTTGGAGTTTTGTGTGCAACTTGAGGTGGCGATAAGGTACCATCCAAAGAATTATTATCAATGTTAACTTGATTTGAATATTCTAAGTTAACTTGTAAAGAGTTTTTTTATTCTTTACTTTCCACCTGTTCGTTTGATGTACAAATTGTTTCAAAACATTGACCATCCTTTGATTTATTTATGGATTGTAACCTTTGTTGTTCCTTAGTCACTTTTTGCTCTAATTGACTAAGTTGTTTCTCAATTTCTTTTGCACTTAGAATTTATGTTTCATAAAAAACAACATCCTTGTTGACAACAAATTTCATTCCTGATAAAAGTCGATAACCCTTTTTTTTGTCTTGAATACCCAACTAGAATGCATCTCATACTCTTGGAATATATAACTCTGTTCATTTTTATTTTGGAATAAGTGCATAAAAAAATTGATCCAAAAACTCTAGGATGTTTAATCATGGGCTTGAATCCATACCATGCTTCATAAGGAGTAATTATGTCTAAGGATGAAGGAGGAGACTGATTTCTCAAGTAGACTGTTGTATGTACAACATTATCCCAATAACTTGAACGTAAGCCTTTGAAGAACAACATTTCTCTAGCCATCCCCAATAATGTTTGATTCTCGTTCAATTACCCCATTTTGTTGTGGAGTAAAGGACTTATTCAATTGCCTCCTAATTCCTTTTTCCTGACATTATACATGGAATTCACCTTCATTATCTATACACAAAGTGGTGATTTTCTCGTCAGTTGCAGTTTCAACCAAATTATGAAATGAATGAGACTATCTAAATGCCTCTAATTTTCTCTTAAAAAATATACCGAAATCATCTTGCTGAAGTCATAAATAAATAGTAAAAAATACTTTCTTCCCCCAATTGAAGTGTTCAAAGGTCCACAAATATAACCGTGAACAAGTTGTAACCTCCTAGTTTCCCTCTAAGTACTTGTGGGAAATTGTAACCTTCTCTTAATTCCATAAATGCAAGCTTGGCATCTTGCATTTTCCTTCTGAAATGTGGCCATTCCTTTTACCATTCCTTGTTGTTGAAGCTGAATAAGACTATCAACATTCAAGTGTCCAAAGAAAACATGTCATAATCGAATGGGTGTAATGCTCGTCTCTACTAATCTTACAAAATCCTACATTCTTAGAGTGATTATGCCTTTCATTATAATAAGTTTTCCACCTTCATAACTGGTCATCAATGTTTTATAATTGTCCTTGATTGTGATTTTAATAACTCCATATTCAATTACTATCTGATGCTTTGACTGGCGGATCAAAATCAAAGACAACAAAGTCTTTTTAAAACAGGGAACATACCAAACATTTGAGATTATACTTTCCCCAATTCCTAGTAAAAACACCTTTACTGAACCTTTTCCTATGGTATATGATTAGTGTCATCTGCTAGAAATATTGAACTCAAATTACAATCTTGATAAGTCCAAAGGAGTTCTTTCGTGTATGGCATATGTTGATTTTCACCTGTATCCATGATCCAAGCATCCTCAAAATCATTTCTGAAAGAGTAAGTTGTTTGAACTTTGTTTGTTGTTTCTGTTTGTTGGAGCGTTGTAAAAACACATTCATAATTCTCATTGTCATGTGTATTTGCATATTGTGCCGAAGAATATTCTTTTTGTTTAGCTAACTTCTCATAAGGAATGCAACAATCTGAGGAGTAATTTGCAATCTTATTACAACAAAAACAAGTTAGTGTTTTCTTACCTCTTCCACTTCAAGTTAATTGTGATTGGTGTTATTCTTCTTCTTTGGAATGTTTCTTAGTCCAAGACATATTACCTTTGTCTCTGCCTCTGCCTCATCCTCTTCCTCAACCTTGACCATGACCTCGATTTGAATACTTAGATGTATTATATTGATGTTCATTTGTTTTATGCTCACTTACTTTGATAAAGAAACACCTTTTTTCGTAGTGCTCTTGCTTGTGCTTGCAACCAAAACATCATCTCCTTATTGTTGTTTCTTACTAAATTTTTTTATCACGAATAGCTAGTAGCTCACTAAGTTTATCAAGAGTTATTTTTTTCCAACTTATCAATAATCTGCAATGTTTCCAATAAATTCTTATATGATTCTAGCAAAACCGAGATCAAAATTGTAACCATCAAGCTATCTTCAATTTTAGCAAAACATGTCTTTGAAATATCTTGAGTAATATTTATGAGTCTTGAAATATATTCCATTACATCTCCCCTAACAACTAACTTTTGTTGCAATAACTTTAATTGAAGATTGACTCTTTTAGCTTCAATTTGCGAATCAAACAAATCTTTAAGTGCAAGTTGACCAAGAATCACTACAATTTTTAATGTGCACAAAGACTTCATCAAAAACAATACTTTGAATTAGTGATAAGGCCTTTTCATATTTCAAATCCCATCTTGCTAATGGAACAACACCAGTTGGTTTTGTAGGTTGTTAGTTATAAATTCCTTTCCTCCTTTGAAATGAGAGTACTTTGAATGTGCCGACTCTGTGCTTTATAGTTCTTTGAACCTTCTAATTTTTCAGAATCATTCAAAATACTAATGATTTTAGACATTGTTCAATTGTAAGTGCAATTACACCTTATATCACAAAAAAAGGAAATAGCATGCAACTTATACCTCCAAAAAACAAAATGAACACCTTATTACGTCAAAATAAAAATGCCTTATATCACCAAAAATAAAAGCACCGTATGGGCAGGTTGGAAGATGCACTCCCTAAGGAGGAGAGCATACATCTTGAGGAAGGCCAATAGGATGCTACTAGAAAGGCACACCTCCTTCCAAATGCAACACACTTCACCACAAAGACCAAATGGGGCACATCTCTTATTGGGAGGTTGGGAACAACTCACGAGGACCAAGAACTAGTCAACTAAGATATATGTTAGGGTTTGGGACCTTTTCTAGCAGTTGGTTAGTTAGAATTGGTCCACTTTTGATCATAACCATTGTATGTTCAACCTATTCTATATAAGGGCTTCCTATTCCTTTAAATTAAACAAATGGTTCATTTGTTTTCTCATATCATGTGTTGATTTTGTCTTTCTCTATGAATGTTTTCTAGGGATTTCTCTGCAGTATTGCATATCAAATGGAATCAGAGAACCAATCCAAGGTGCTTCTACTCCACTAGTCATAGATTTCATTGGTAGATCCAAGCAAACCCGGATCCCTTCTTGGGATGCACTTGATCCAGATTATTTTTGGCATGAAATGAGAGCGGAGATATAATAAAGAAATGTCCATAGATATCTAATATATCCAATATTATAACAGAAATGTATCAGAGATGCAACCATAAACACATATATACAATAATACACAATTTTCTATTAATGAGCGAAAATGTACAAAGACTGTAAAATACAGTGTGCAGAAAGACTCACTAGAATGGTGGCAGCTTATCTCTGAGAAGAGATGTGATGGCTACTCACATCCGTGAGAAGACAATTTTACAATGAGGCTCCAAAGGCCTTTTTGTCATAAATAAAATCCAAAACCCTAACCCTGGAAGATGAAAAGCCAATAGTTTTGTGGACCCTGTTTTGGGTAGTTTGGTGTATCAACTTCCCGGGGGCGTAACTTTGGCATATGATCTCTGTTTGGGGAGCACAATAGCTTGTTGGAAAGGTATCATCGAGGAGATTCATTTTAGGGGGTCAATAAGATCCTTTGTCCATCACTGAGAAGCTCAATCTCGAAAAAAAATCATTTCGGCCCTCAAAATGGCCCTGGAAGTTAAAAACTGCTAAAAATAGTAAATTGCCAAAATTGCCAGAAAATTGTTTTGAGCGAGTTGGAAAAGGTGGGTGGCCATCGATATCCACCTGGATCAATCCTCCCTCCTTAGGAAGCAATGGTCTCCATTGCGTTGAGTGCCCGAGGGAGAGGGAAAAGAGTTTTTTGAATCTGCATCTTGATTAATTGCTTACCTTGTTGGAGAAGTTGTGTTGCTTAGCTTTTTGAAGGTTTTCACGAACCTATGGTTGGAAGGGTTGGACCTTTTTAACCAGTATAGCTACATGATATTTCTGTGGAAAAATGAATCTTTGCGCTTTGCTGCAGTCTTGTCGACCTACTTCTGTTGGATAGAAGGTGCTTGGGCCAAGGCTATAGTGGTTGCAATATCCTTTTGTTCACCTTTTGAACAGATTGTGAAGAAGCTAAATTTTGTCGTATGAGATACTACCTTGTGACATTGTTTAGGTGGGACAACAGTCAGAACCACCTCCGGTATCCTATAGAGATGACCCTCCAGAGTAACAATGACACTACATGGCCGAGACTCATAGATAACAAGGCACTTCCACATATATGGTTGACCCAAGAGAACATCACAGACATCTAACGGGGAAACATCACATAATACCTCATCTTTGAAGGGTTGGATGTCGTATGACAATTGACACTGTTGGCTGACACAAAGATCTTGTCCCTGGCGAAGCCACCTGATGTTGTATGGCTGTGGGTGTGGTGTTGTCGACAACCCCAACTGTTTGATGACCTATGCTGAGATGGTGTTCTTCTGGCTTCCGCTATCAACAATAAAATGCAGCGGGGTCCCCTTCACCCACATTTGTGAATGAAAAAGATGCTCCCTTTCTTCAGGATCTATTGGTTCTTCTATTTGAATTGATGCGGTCGTGACAATAGGATTGGCATCTGTGTCGATGATTTATCTTCTATCAGTAATTTTTGAATCGGATTTTGAATCAGGGTTTGGCTCCTTGTCTTTGATTTCAGTCACCAATGACTGTTTTGAGCGACATTCATCGGTGTTGTGTTAGGGGATTTTATGGAAATCACACCATTTTCCAGTGTCCTCCTTCGTCTTCTCGTGACCCTTCTTTTCCTGTGGCTTGGACTAGTTTTTGGGAGATTGTTTGTTAGGGTTGTCTTTATCATACTTTGGTTGTTGCGGATTTGCAGAACCAAACTCCCGTTTGTTCTGGTGCTTAAATTTCTACTCGATTTTAACACCATGTCGATAAGCAACATTGAGTGATGAGATGTCCAAAAAATCTATTTTAGTTTGGATGTATCTGTGTAGAGCCCCACGATATTTCAAAACCAAATGTCATTCAGAGTCTTTGATACCTAGCTTGGTGCACAAGGTATGGAAGGTATTGGTGAACTCAAGAATTGCTTGGCCCCTCTTGCCGCAGTGTGGTCCATCTCGTATACGGGTCCTCATAGTTGCCAACAGGGTAATATTTTTCATTTACCGTGTCCACAAAAAAATCTCAAGTGGGATTGGCCCCATATATTCTAGACTCTTCTGTGGAACCTTGCTCCCAATAAGTTTCCCACCAATGTTTGGCATGGGGGAGATATTTAAGGAGTGCGAAGGTGATTTTTTCCCTATCGAAAAAATGGTGAACAAAGAAATAACCTTCTAGTAGATTTAACCATTTGTCTAGGGCATCCACATCTATCTAACCTTCAAATACAAGAATATAAAAATTAATGTGTACCTTGAAAGGATAGGTGCTTCCAAAATGGTTGTTTGATGAATATTTGCTTGTTGCTATCGACAGGCGTTGAAGGATGTGGAAAAAATTCTCCATCAATTCGTCCCTCTGTCACGTGAGAGCTTGCTCAAGCAAAAGATTGATAGAATCGCCCGCTCCATCGTTTTTCTTTTCTTCTGTCATGGAGGGTTTCTTGGGCATGCGAGAGCGATTTTCTTCAAGAGAGACAAGCTCAAGACCCAACTTGATATACGCGGACCTCTTCGGAGACATGCATTGAAAAAACAAACGATCAAGAGCAACTTTCTCTGATACCACTGATCCAGATTATTTTCGGCACGAAATGAGAGCATAGATATAATAAAGAAATGTACAGAGATATCTCGGATATCCAATATTATAACAAAAATGTATCAGAGATGAAACCATAAACACAGATATACAATAATACACAATTTTCTATTAATGAGCGAAAATGTACAAAGACTGTAAAATACAGAGTGGAGAAAGACTTGCTAGAATGGTGACAACTTATCTCTGAGAAGAGATGTGATGGCTACTTGCATCTGTGAGAAGATAATTTTACAATGAGGCTGCAAAGGCCTTTTTATCATAAATAAAATCCAAAACCCTAACCCCAGAAGATAAAAATCCAACAGTTTTGTGGACCCTGTTTTGGGCAGTTTAGTGTATCAACTTCATGAGGGCATAACTTTGGCATACAATCTCCGTTTGGGGTGCACGATAGCTCGTTGGAAAGGTATCGTCGAGGATATTCATTTTAGGGGATCAATTAGAGCCTTCAGCTATCATTGAGAAGCGTGATCCCGAAAAACATTCATTTAGGCCCTCAAAATGGCCCCGGAAGTTAAAAACTGCTAAAAATATTAAATTGCCAAAATTACTAGAAATTTGTTTTGAGCGAGTTGGAAAAGGTGGGTGGCCACCGATATCCACCTGGATCAGCACTAGTGTTGGTATTTTTTTTCTGGAGGTAAGGGATGTGCTAGGGTTTCTTTTCACCCTCCTCTCTCTCTCTCTTTCTCCAAGAAGTGTGCTATGGCAACCCCCCCTCCTCTCAACTCGGGAAAATTTCCAGAGGTGCACTAGGGAAACCCCCTCCTCCTCTTTGTTCTATCATGTTTTTCAGAGGTTCACCAGGGCAATGCCAAAAAACTATTCAATGCACCTTATAACACCGAATGCTCCTTATAACACCAAATAATATGCAATAATTAATAAATATTTACAAGATTGTTTGTGGAACACCTTGTATCACCTTAATTGTATTAATGAACACCTTGTATCACCTTAATTGTATTAATGAACACCTTACATCACCTTAATTGTATTTATGAGCAACTTATATCATGTTAATTGTATTTATGAGCACCTTATATCATCGTATTGATAATTATGTTGCATTATGAAGTGATGAACCACAAAAGGAGAAACGATTATGCACATGATACACCACACACCATACAAAGAGATATATTGGGGCTTGGCATTGACCCACAAATAGTCTCGTCAAGAAGTGATTGATTAAGCTTTATTGTGCTCTAATCAACACTTAATTATACAAAATGATATCTTTTCCTTATAATTTTACAAAATAATTTGTTTTCCAACTAAATCTTACTAATTACAATTTACATTCATCATTTTGACTATAAATTTCCAGTGAACAACAAATAAACTCACAATGCAAATTTTAGGGTTTGTGAATTACAAATAAATAGCTTGCCTTCACACTTCATAAAATGAATTTCTAAAAAAATTAGGCTAAAAAAATGATTACTTTGTGCCAACGTTCCTTCTCTTTTGTGCAGGTCTCAACTATGCCAAAATCAGGGGTCCTTCTACGCATGCCAATGCTCCTTAGTAATGTGTGCCAATGCTCCCACAGAGCAGACGTCCTTCTCTTTCGTTTGTTTGTGGATCGAATACACCAAATCAGATTGTTAACACGCCCTTATTGCTTATATCAGATTTCATGCACCACACAAGCGTTAACACACCCTTCTACTCCCTTTCACATCAAGCTGCATGCAAATGAAAGCTGCAAATTGTTGAAGCACCATAGTTCGAGGGTTACGTGCAGATCGTGAGGTACCACACTTTCGTTGCAACAAAATTTGTTCTGAAGCAAACTTCTATTCAACAAATTTGCTCTTGAATCCAATCTTGATTTTACCGTCATAAAAATAATAGAATAGGAAATAAAAACTGACCGTTAAAGATTTCGCTATTCACAGCCTCTTCAAAACTCTTCATCGTCTTCTTCAACATCTCTCAATAACCTACTCTGATACCACTTTGACAAAGTGTCCTCACACACATAGCTTTTATTGATGAAGGAAAATATTAAAACAATAAATATGAGATCTAAAGTCCAAAAATCCACTTCACTTAAAATAGCAAATGAGTTTAAATATCCCAAAAACTATAACTAAAAATACTATTATCTAGAACTAACTAGAACTCACTAAAACTAACTTGGACACCTCATATAATCACGTGAGCATGTAGGTGTCCTTTTACATTATGTTTTATTTAATAAAACATTTATTTATTAAAGTTCTATTTTGGATCATAATTTTTAACATTGTATATTTCTATGGCCAAGATTTGTTTTGTTGCTCCTAAATCTTTCATCAAAAGTCCTAGCCAATTAAGCCTTTAACCTACTAATCTCAACCATACTTTGCTTGCAACAAGTATATCATCAACATAACACCAACATAATGAATACACTATACGCACAATGATCATACTCAAACTCCGACTCACCATGAAGGAATCAACCATCTTGTACCATTGCTTGGGTACCTTAGGTCATACAATGATTCCCTGAGTTTGCAAACAAATCTCCCTTTGCGATCATGAACAACTTCTCATGGTACATAACTTTGCTACTAATGATTTGTGGACAGTATGATCCCACAATCTGCATCCCTTAGCTCTATCACCATAACCAACAGAGATATAAAACTGTGTACCCTTGACCAAATCTAACCAAGCCAACCAAGTGAGCCTTCACCTCTCACTTTTAGACTAATTTCAATGGAGTATCCTAAGCCCTTTAAAGGATTCATTACATGCAATACATGGGCTCTAAAAAAACACAAGCTACCAAAAAACCATGTGCCTGAAACCACAACTCTTGACCTAAATTCCCCCCCTTGACTTGGGGTTTCCCATGACCAAATCTAGCCAAACCTCCCTCAAATTCTGGTTATCTAGGAATACCACATGCTCCCCCTATCACCCAGGTCTACGTCTAGACTTTATTGGTGACATTTCAAACCCGAGGTACACATGCCGAATGGGGTCTTACAATCATATGCCCATTTACATAACTCCACTTTGAACTTTGCATTCAAGACTTTCATCATTGCTTCGAATCTGAGTAAGTCTATCAACACGCCGCTTCCATGCTTGACTTGCCACCACACTGCCAGATCTAAATCTGCCTCTTTCGACAACTCATCATAACGGTCCACAATCATCTCGTTGAAGCATTCCATCAATCACTTCACGTGCGTCCTCCAAACTGCAGAACTTGGCATATATAAGCAATATACCCAAGAGGAAACCATGTTCTAACGCTGCCATGGCTTCCAACTCTGCTACCCTAGTGACCTTTCTCCTTAGCATCCAGTAGGATTTTGAACTCATTGAGTTTTCCTCCTCGTGGACAGAGTGCCAAACCCTCAGTTCCCTTGTGTCGAACTCTCCTTCTTTGCACGTGAATGACAATATTCCCTCGACTCTCATAGACCTTCACACTCGACCTAAACTCTCATACCACTTGTTGGACTTCGGCCCTGCAAACATAATTTATGAACATAGACACAAATAGAGAAATATAAAACATCACACAACAAAGAACGAATTAAAATTGAGAGCAATAATATCTTTATTGCTTAGCCAAGTAATGGAAAAATGAACACAAGTCTCAAAAAGATCCTCAGAGAACTTCTTTATTTAAATAATACATTCTCAAGAGTTTCCAGACATATGGAAAACCAAAAGCTTGAGAAACATCCGCATAAACAAATGTAATTGCAAGATGTGTTGTCAACCCAATAATAATACCATAAAGTATATTTTCTTTGTTCTATTTTATTAACAACTATCTAAATACAAATAGTTTAGTTTAACATAGACGCATTCAATTTTAAATTTTAATTAGCATTTTGCAAATGATTATAAACAATGCATACCCAACCCACACATTTTAGTATTAAAAATGAGATACCGAACGTTTTATTAATAAAATTTCAAATAAAGTAATATTAAAAAGGAAAGATTATCTTGGACAAAGCCTTTGTGTGGGAAATACTTTTACAAACCACCCTGTATTCTGGTATTGCCAGTAAAAAGATTTCTGCACTCTTTTCTAGTGTTCCATTATTGCCAATCATTGGCAAATATGAAATTATTTCACCCTTTTCGAAGAGAAACATGAGATACGACGAAATCTGATCAGGATATCACTCAGTATATATCCAAGGCAGAACAGTCCTATATATAGATAGACAGAGGTATACTAATCCAAGGCAGAACAATCCAATATATAGATAGACAGAGGTATACTAATCCAAGGCAGAACAATCCAATACTATTGATTCTGTAATTCGATCAAAACAGAAAGGTAAACGAAGATGCTGATGAGACCATGGAACTGGTATCAAACGCAGATGGCCATCAATCCGGTCCCAACTCAAGTTATAAGCTCTGGAATTCTATGGGCCGCTGGACACATTGGTGCTCAGTATGTCAGCTTCTCAATCCAAAAACAACGCCACCAGGATTCTCATGTAAGACTCCATCCAAATACTTTCATTTGTCCCTGCATTTATATCACTTTTGAGCTGTTCTGTGTTTTGTAAAAGTCAGTGGTTTTTCTTGGCCATATTTTATTCTCAGTGTACTTTTTTGAAATGCCCATTTACATTCATTTCAGCTGGGTGTTTTTCTCATCCCCTGAATAGTCACTGTGATTTCTGCATTTTTACCTGTGATTATTTTTGAAAAGTAAGGATGCACTTTTATTTTTTGAGTGCCCATCAAGCCTTGCAGTTTCCTTCTTTGCTCGGGTCTCTAACCCTTTTTCAAAGTCACTGGAATTTCTTGCATATATATTTCAAATTGGCTGACTTTTTTAGTACTTATGACATGCAGGATAAAGAGGGAAAAGGCTTCAGAATAGATTGGAAAAAGGTGGCCACTACCAGTTTGTTTGGTTTTGGCTTTGTAGGACCTGTTGGTCATTTCTGGTGAGTATCAAAGTCGATAATAAGCATCACAATTATGTCAATGATGTTTACTATCACAATTATGTATTGTGATTTGGATGACAAATTATTGTGATGTGATGAAAAATAGCATTGTTATATTTTTAGTTGGGATGATATCATTTTTTCTGTGTTAAACTTTTTGGGAATAAAATGTGTGAATGTTTATGAAATGTGCAAAGTTTAAATGGACATTTTACCTATCATTAGGTATAAATAAAGTTGTTATAGCTTTATTTGTCTTTGATGATGGTGGAGTGTCTACTACAATTTTATTTATCTATGTTGATAGTTAAAGTGTCTACTCAAAACGAGTTCCAGATTTTATAAACTTTTACACAGTTTATTTCCAGAAAATTTAACACGTTATGATTAACTGTAGAAATCTACGTTCTGAGAATCATTTTTTCTATTGTACAATAGAATATAGAACTTTGTGTTGACTTTGTAGGTACGAGGGAACTTTGTGTTGACTTTGTAGGTACGAGGGCTTAGAGCATGTAACAAGGAATTATTTTCAGTTGATGCCCAGTACTTGGCAGTTCGTTGCTGTTAAGTTGGTTGCAGATTCTCTTCTTTTAGGACCTGTGCATTTGCTTGCATATTTTACATATATGGGTCTTGCTTCAGGAAAAACCTTTGATAAAGTTAAGGGGGATATCAAAAGAGATTTTCTTCCAGCTTTTATGACAGAGGGGTTCGCATGGCCGGCAGTGCAGGCAGTGAACTTTCGTTTTGTGCCTGTGCCATATCAACTTCTCTATGTCAATTTCTTCTGCTTGCTTGACAGTGCTTTCCTTTCATGGTTTGTAAAGCAAGAAAACGCTCCATGGAAAAGGCGGTTGACATCCCTTCTCTCAGCTAAAGGGCAGAAGGAACATACCCACCAATATTAAGCTTCTTGCAATACATTTGTAGAATCCATTTGCTCAATAGTAACTTTGAGCTGTATGCCTAGACATCCAGGACTTTGTTATCATTGTTTATTTTGTTATAAGTTATATGTTAGTCCGGGGATTTGGTTTTGAGCCAACTCACTTTCAAGCTTTTAATGCTGTTTGTAGAAGCTGTTTGTGCGACCAGTCCCTTTTTTTAATTTGCACTTAATCAGTGGGTCACCGTTGTCAGAACTAGCCAGTATGCTTTTGTAGTTTATCGTTTGTTGAACTCAACTCTTTTTATGCAAGCTTGAGGTTAGCATAATTATACATGGTTTCATTAACATTGATATTTTTAATTAGATATAATTAAATTATTTTATTTAGGTTGCATTATAATTTATAAAAATATTTGGATATTTTACAAGTAACAAATCTAAAATTTTGAATTGTTTTTACAAATTATTTATACAATATTTATTATATATTCATTAATTTTTTATTAATAATGATATAGTTTTAATGTATTTATCTTTTCCCAATTTTAAATAGCATAAGCATTTCCTTCAACAAATCCATAAAAAATATTTTCAAACTCCAAAATATTTTTGTTAGGAAAATTATCATGCATATCTACTAGAAATAACCTAATTTCAAAAAATTTCAAATTTACATTTTTAAATAATATAAATTTTCAAACTCACATTTTAAAATTATATAATGTTCATCTACTTAATCTCCATAACATTATGAGATATTTAACTATATAATTTAAGGCAAAATGGTTTACCATTGTCCATAAATCATTTGAAAACCTTTGCAATGCACATATCATTCCTTAAACCTCTCATTCTGTTGTGTTGCATCATCTTTTAATATTTTGTTGAAAAAACAATGGAGATGGGTAAAAATACTTTCATATGGTTTTGTTATCATTGTTATTGTTAATGCACTCAAACATACATTAAAAATTTTCAACCAAGCAAATATCATAAACACTATGGTTTGTACATACCATCTTATGCTAAATAGCAATTTTGAGGCTTGCACATCCATCCAAATTATATGTCTTTGTTAAGAATACATTTTAATAGATAATACATTTCAATAGATATCAAATGAACTTGTGCAGATTGACATGGTATGAGAAAAGTTTACTTGTTAATGGTTCCTTGGGTGGTGCTAAATTAAGAATCATTATA
>ML792403.1:281696-308845 GCA_009831015.1 Picea engelmannii | reverse complement strand
ATTGAGTTCAAAATGTATTTTCTTGGTGAGTTGACTTTCTTTTTTGTATTACAGATATGCTTGTGTGATAAAGGTATTTTCATCTCTCAGACCAAGTATATCATAGAAATGCTAAAGACGTTTGGAATGGAAGATTGCAAACCCGTGAGTACTCCTATGCAGACCAGTTGCAAGTTGAGAAAGGAAGATGAATCTAAGGATGCAGATCAAATACTCTACAGATCAATTATTGGAATCTTACTCTATGTGACATCGTCAAGACCAAATGTGATGAAAGAAGTTGGATAGGTTGCAAGATTTCAAGAAGCACTGAAAGAAACACATGTTATGGAAATAAAAATAATATCCATATATCTCAAAGCAAAAGAAGATTTTGGATTATGGTATCCAAAAGGAAATGATATGTCCTTGGTAGCCTACATAGATACAGATTGGATAGGTAGCATTGGTGATAGAAGAAGTACAAGTGGAGCATCTTTCTACTTGGGTGAGTGTCTGGTATCATGGTTGAGAAATAAACAATCATCAATATCTCTGTCCACATCAGAAGAAGAATATATTGCATCAACAACATGTTACACTCAAGTTCTTTGGATGAAGCAGACCTTGCAATATATACTGGTGGAATATGACAAACCTATTCTGATACTTTGTGATAACACCAGTGTTATCAATATCTCTAAAAATCTATAATGCACTCCAAGAAAAAGCGCATTCTGATCAAGTTTCACTTTCTACAGGAACAGGTTACAGAGAAGAACATAGAGCTAGAGTACATTGGGACAAAAGAACAAATTGTATATATCTTCACCAAACCTCTTCTAAGGGATATATTTGAGTATCTTCAATAGAAACTTGGAGTAGTTCCTGCACCACAATGATCCACACAACATCAGGCATAGTAAGACAGGGGGAGAGAAGTATAAGACTTGAAGAATCCAAGTAAATAAATTTTTTGAATGCTTTTCATATACATCATATATTTACATGAGGAAGCACCATGAAGAGAAAACAAAGGCTTTTATATAGGGGGAGAAACCCCAAGGATAATTACCCTTTTCCATTGATGCAAAAGGGGGAGATAAAGAACAGATTCATGGAAACAAAGAGAAATAACATATGCATGGAGACAGGGGGAGCAATGGTCACAGGGGAACATGAGTGGGAGCATGAGCAGGAGCATGAGTGTTCCCCCATCAATGCCAAAGGGGGAGATTATTGGAAAATTGTTTTTCATTGATGTCAACATATGTGATGGGTGTATTTGTAGAAGTCTCCAAAGTGGTCCCCTTATGACATATCTCTAAGCATGGCCCTCACGGGAAGATGCTTTGAATAAGTCTACAAGAATCCCTAGAGGTGTGGTTATGGAACCCGAATTTGATCATCAAAAAAGGTCATGAAGGATGATGTGAATGCAACTAACTCACTCATGGATGGATAGTCCTTGTCATATTGTTTTTGGTGATAGGTGGTAAACCACGTGGTTCCTCACGGTTGAGGAGTTATGGCGTTGTGAAGTTAGAAGCCCCAAAGAATGGTCAAGAATCCCCTAGTTAGTTACAAGTCCTTAATGAAAGGGTAAAGTGGTTGTAACAAGAAAAATAAGAATCCCTTAAGATTAAGGAAAAAGGTTACCCAACACAAGTATAAATACACCTCAAGGAGTCATTCAAAAGTACATTCACTCACTTATTCTATTGGATATATTCTAGTGAACTAGTGATCTATTTGACAAGTTTACGATGGTGAAATATGAGATAGCAACAAGTAGGAAATGTAGGAGTTTCAAGGTTGCATAGGAGGGTTAATTTATCTAATAAAACCCTAGTTTGGTTGACCCCCACAGGTCATACTACTAGTGTCCCATGAGGCATCCCCACGGGTTGCATAGCGCTCGTCACACAAGGCCCTACGTGATAGGTAGTATTAGTCTCACGAGGACAAGACATATTTGGGGGAAATGCTTGTACCAGGTCCCTAAGATCAGAGGAAAGCTATAGATCAACACTATTATGTATCAGATCAGCTACATAGGTATTGGTATGACTATGTACTTGTTTTGATGGTTATACTTGGTTGTGGTATGGTACATACTTGAGGTATGTTTTGCTTGGCATATGATTGAGGTACATCTTGTATACATGGTTGATTGCGGTATACTGTATTGTCTGGTTATGACATGAATGTTATGGTTCATCATAAGAGACATATCTTTGAGATGTGGATGTATGGTTGAGGTATACACTTGATGTATGGTGTCATATGCATGAGGCACTTTCCCTGGTTATTTGAGGCACTTCGTTGATGATATGGTTTAGATCTATGCTATGGTATATGGTACATATTCTATACATGATTGATCCATGTTATACTACATATGTTGGCACATAGTTGATGGATGATATGATACAGGTTTTGGTATATCTTATGTTGATGATCAGTTATAGGTTGATGGTATAATGACAATTACAAGTTGGTTACAGTGACAAGTTGATGTGACATGTTAGAGGTTGATGTGAGAGTGACAATGACAATGACAATGGCAGTAATTGTGGTAGTGATAGTTGGTCTACACTTGTATTTAAGGGATCCAGGACAAGGCAAGGAAATGGGGTTTTATCCTCCTTCTGGTTGGTGTCGGAGAACATGGGAAGTTGGAGCCTGAGAATCAGGGGGTTGTAGCCCCTCCTTCTGGTTGGAGCCAGAGAATTCAGGGAGTTGTAGCTTCCTTCAGGTTGGAGCCTGTAAATAGGAGGTCGTAGCTTCTTTCCAGTTACAACTAGAGAATTGGGAAGTTGTTGCTTATAATGCATGTATTCTTTTGATATATAAGAAAAAAAAATTGTGGTTTTCTCCCATTTGGGTTTCCACGTAAATATTTGTTGACTATGTTTCTATCGATTTCTATTATGATATGTTGATTTATACTGCTCATGAGATATTGATGATATATTGTTGCTAATGTTAATGATTACATATTGTATTTAAAAGTGATAATAAAGTGATCATATTGATTCACAACCNCCCCCCTCTGTATTCCAATAGATAGACATTAAACAAGACACTCCAGTCCATCTCATCGAACTCAAACTCCAAGGAGCCAAGAAGAAAATTACCATAGTACAAGGATCCTGGTTGAAGAATCCTTATGGAGCAAAGCCCTGAAATCTCTCCTTGATTGAAGGGCTAGACTCGTTCTAGCTAGTAGTATAAATAAATCTCAAGGACTAGGCTTGAAAGATGAGTTTTTTATTGGTTTTTGAGAACTTGGATCCCTACTTCATTTATGTATTATTTTTTTATCAATCAATGGATAAATTCCATTTTTCTTCTCACTAGTTTCTTTAAGGATCCTTGTGATGCTTGGGTAGGGCCCACTCAAGAGGGATCAAGGGCCCTTTTCTACTCTTTTAGTTTTATGTATTATATTAGTCTTTTATTGTTTTGAAGTAATTAGCATGTTAATAATACAAATCTATTGATGCAATTCATGCATGTTTCTTGTAGAATAGTTACAGTCCTATAGAAGTTGTTGGGGTTTCTTTTCTTGACATTAAAACTTCATTTCAGCATTATCAATTGGTGTTTTTGACATAGATAATATTGCATCAATTTTAAGGAAAAATGACAAGATGTGTACATATTATGGATCTTTCCTATATATTTTCCTATAGCTCTATTACAATCCCTATAGGACTATTACATTTCATGTAGAACAACACAAACTCATATTTCATTGCATTTTTCACTCAATGATTGATGTCTTCGAGGTGTCGCAATGATGGTATCAAAATATGGTGTTTTGTAAGAGGTTAGGAAATTAGTTAGAGGTTGAATGTTTTTGTAGTATCTTAGCTTCACTTCAACAAAAGAACTATGTTTATAGTTCAATTACTTTCAACCTTCTTTATGAAATAGCTCATTCAACAATACTTTTTTTTCAACCTTAAGCAATAGTTTCCTTTGAGTAAAATGTGTTCTTAGATATTTTTCCATAGATTTACAACATGCAAGACTTAATTCAATTTAAATCATAGATTCATTTTCTTTCTTAATGGTTTTTCCCCTTGTTAAAGTAATCAGAGTGAGACCTGGGATATCACAAGCCCCAACCATTAGATATGTGCATACAACATTAAATAGGTACATAACAAGGAAGACATGTGTATTCTACATATATAGTGCACAATAGCTCGAAATTTTGTAGAAACCCTAGGTTGATAATTAAAGTAGCAAGATGAGGAAGGGTAGAATTCTTGCTACTATTCCAAATCCCACCACTTTTTGGCATCATTGTCGAGGAAATGCTAAAGACTACACACCATTTTCACTCTTTCCTTTTGAAAAGAGAAAAGTCAATGTTGATGCATACATTTTATCGTCATATATAAGAAAAGAAAAAATTCTCAATTACATTTTATGTTTAATATTTCTAGATGAATGAATCGAACTAGGGATAGAAAAAGGAAATGTTGCCTAAATCCCCCACCATAAAAACAATTCCTAGTCATCAAGAACAATAACAAGTTGGTTGTGAGACACTTTTTCTAGAAGGACAAGAATATTTTGAGGATTTCTCAAAGAAGGAAGCAAGAAATTTTGAGAATATCTCATAGGGAGATCAACCCTCGTCTCACCATACAATAGTTGATGAGGAAGATCGGGAATAAGTATCAGAGTTTCCCATTCAATAAACCAATAGAGAAACAAAAATGAAAAATATTAATCCCTCTGCTCTACCTCACTTCCATGGTCTCGTATCAAAACACTTTGACACCTTTTTGTTTGATTTTGCAGTTGTGTGCTGGACCTATAACTACACCTCAAATGAGAAAAATATAAATTATTTTCTTCTTCCTTGAAGGACTTAGCTTTGAGATGGTTCATGAGCTTGGAAGGTAACAACATTACAAGTCGGGATCAAAAGAAGCACACTTTCAACAACAAGTATAGGGACTATTGAAAAGAAAGAGATACAAGAGATGAAACCTTCTAGATGACCCAGGGGGGAAATGAATCTCTGGAAGACTTTGAGGAAAGGTTTTAGCTTAGTTATAAGAGAGCCCACAATTTCACTAGGGATGAAGACTCACTAAAAAAAACTTGTCTTTCTCATCGGAGTAATGGAAGAACTTATGGAAAACTGAATCTCCTAGAAAATGGAGATATCTTCTAGATGGATTATGGAGACATCAATCATATCTTAAAAAAATATTCTAGATCCACCAGAAAGAAAGGTAGAAGTGGTAAAGGAATGGTAACACAACCTTCTCACCCTTCAACACTTATTAAAAATGAGATAGGAGGATTATTATAAGATATCAAGACTGACATTTTGCATTCACTAGCTATGCAGATGGATACCTTGGAGGTCAAGAATAAATGGGAAGAAGTAGAGATGGCACATGTTAGGTTCCTACCCTAACCCCCTTACTTAGATGTTTTATTAATGTATGAGGCCACCTTCCTTGAATAAGGCCAATTAAATAGTCAAGTAATACGACCCAAATTTGTTGGTCAAAACTCATTATAAGGGGCTCATATGTAGTTAAGATCCTCTATGGATAGATATATATTGAGTAGAATGTTATGTATTGTTTTGTCAAGATTTTTTATTGTATTTGGAGCATTTCTCTTGGAGGTTCCCCCCTTGAAAAGGAAAGTGAACATAGATCTCTATTATTATCTCTCTTTTCTCTTTTGTTCTTGGGTTTTTCAATACATTTCATGTGATTTCTCTAACATTTTGGGTTAAGTACATTGCAAATTCTATAAGAGATATTTCTTGGGCACAAAGTGGAATATTTTTTTCTCTTTTCGCAAATGTTTGATGGAAAAAGGAGGATGGAAGAATTCAGGTCTATTTCTGAAACTTTATATGTATAATTTGGAAAACACAACCTGAGAACTGAATTTCTCTAAAAAAAATACCTAATTTCAAAAAAACATTCATCCAAAATGGAGTCCGGAAAGTTGAGATATCATCAATTCAAAATATGCAAGTTTTAGAAGGTTTTTCCAGTGATGACAATGAATTTCACATATTGTATATATCTTTTGATAGAGTGCACATATTTCAATCAAACCAATGCCATTAGATAAATAAAAATTGCAACATTTCATAATTGAATTCACAATAGCCAATTAGATAAGTATACCTAAAGTTGTGATCATTTTACATTTTCAGCTTCAAGCCATATCTTGCACATGTTTTCTAGTAATTCTAAGAGATTTTTGACGCATTAACAAGATCATAATTTAAAAAAAAAATAGAGAGATATTTTAGTGTCTTTAAATAACACAGTGATCTATCATTCAATGGGTAAAATTGTGATAGAGAAATAACAGACACAGGAAATACACTTGGTTTCACCTTGCATTTTTGGAAACCCTTGTTGGTACCCCTTTGAGTAATACCGCATCAGAAAATACATGTATATGGAATATCACCTCCACATATCCTTGGGTATATAGAAAGTCCCCTAGGTACACCCAAAATCAAACTTAGATAAACCAATTGGTCATCTTGTTGTTATAATACACCAAGAACAACACTTGGGGAGATCACTTTCTAGTACTTGGGTAGTTGAGTAGTACGACTAAGGGCACGGTTGAGCCTCCTTAGTTATTTCCCTAAGATATTGGGTCGATTATTATTGTTGTAACCCACATGTATATCAAGGAGATATGGCACCTGAAACTCCCTTGTCCCTAGGACCCAGTAACATATTTCAGTGGCCTCACCCATGAAGGGTACCTATAAACCCCCTCATACTTCTCTGGACAACATGAATAGCCACTCTACTACAAGAAGGTTGGACAGTGTAGAAGAAAAACTTAAGAAAATTTAGGATGAAATAAATTGGTTCGATGGGATGTTGGATGAGAAATTCAATGACTTCCAAAAGATGTTGAAGAATATGCAAACTCTGGGCATACTAGAAGAAAACCACTGGGATCCACAACACATTAAGCCACACTAGGAAGAATCTTCTCACTAAAGACTATTTAACCACCCACAACCCTCATTAAGTATCCAAAACAATAAATCGATGGATAATAAAATAAGGCACCATTCTCCTAAGGTGGACCTTGTTATAGGATTAATCGGTAAATGTGGACATAAACAGATTTCCCTAGATCCCACTGGAAACTAGAAAAAAACAGAATAGAGTATGGGACTTTCCCTAAGTTCTAACTATTGAGTTTACTAGTTAACAAGATATGGACAACATACCCTTTAAATGTCATTTCCTCTTGCCATTGCCATCCTAGCTCCGTTCCAATGCTCCAATGAAATTGAACATGCAACGAAACACATGCCAACCAAAGTGAAATAAATACAATATCCTCAATAAGAACCTATGTATGTGATAAAGGAATCATACAATAAAACAAGACTAGTTTTATGGGAAAGAAACATATTATTGTATCATATTAAATGAAAGTGGAGATTACAAAAAAAACATTGATGTCGCAAGGTCCCCTTTCCATGGCCCTTTGCTCCAACACACACACCTTTTCTCCAACCTTGAATGAAGAAGATCCACAATGACTTGATGAACTGAAATGAAGCTCTCAAGTATGAGTTGAACTAGAATTCCTCATCCAATTCTTAGCATATTAAACCTTAGCCTTTTCCATGAGAGATCCCTCTTTATATAGTGTGAAAGAGAGATGGGTGAGGAGATTAGGATGATCCCACCAAATCAGAGAAGCGAGTAAGATCCAAACCATTCGTAGGCCACCTCATCTTCTAGAAGATCCCCTTCTAGAACATTCGTGAAACTTGACCTTTTCTTAGCTTTTGGCATCGTCGCACCCTAGGTATAGTGTAGCCTGCGGAGACGTCGCAGTCTAGCTCTAGAGAAGGATGCGACGATCAGGCATTGTCGCACCCCATGCATTTTGCAGGGTGCGATGACCTTCCTAAATAGGGTTTTTGAGAAAGAAAAGAAAGTCACTCTCTTCATGGAGAAAGACTCTTTTTATATTTTTAGGGAACATGTTTGTTAGTGGGTCACTGGGGTGACCAAAATATTGTGTAACAGAATGCCCCACAAAGTATGAAGCTGGAACTTGTGACAGCTGAAATACTTTGTAGAATGTGTGTGTCGGAAACAAGGAGCGCACCGATCAGGAACCTGCAAACAATTAAGCCTCTGCATAATAATATACCATCGTCTGAGGTAGACATTCCCATACTCAATTTACAAAATGTCAAGTGAGTCATGGACACTAAATATACACTATGGATCCATGTCACTATGAATCGACATATCCACCTAGAATACATCGTGGATCTACGCTCTAAAGAATTCAAATTCGGACATAGCCACGAGACATACAAAATGGATCTATGTGTCAATACAAATCATGAATACTCTGTTGCAACCTAGACCAAAATGATAAGATCCAAGGTCTTCATTTCCGTCGTCTCTAAGTACGAATCTAGCCATGTGGTTACAGGTGTTGAAGTTGAACATGGTAGAAACCACTTGATTATTGGTCATTAATGAAAATCGTTAACAAGTGAGACGGAAATCACCATTGATGTCAAAGATTCCCAAGGTACCCCAGTACAATCCAATGAATGTGAATAAATGAGTTCAAGTCAAACACTCGATGGAATCTTCCAATCAGGGGTCAATGATGTGAACCCACTGTTGAACGCGGAGAAACCTGCCATTGAGGCATGCATGCTCTAAGGTACCGAATGATTTCTAAGTATTTTTCACGGATAATGAGTTGAAGTTTATAGGAAAAGACTCGTCACGGAAGGGCCTTGATGTATCCCCCATCAATGACACAAAATATGTAACAGATTTGAGGTAGATCAGAATATGAGGTGATTTGAAACTGACACAGGGAAGGCCGACATGGTAGAAGATTTATAACTGTAGATGGCCAACTCAATAAAAGGCTTGTTTAGGTTGGACTTCTCTTGAACATATGAACGACATGACAATGGTCTTGGTAACATTGACTCAAGGAGGACCCAAAATATGAATTTTTGGATGGTCAGACGAGAGACAAATGGATTTCCCAACCTGGATACAATGATGAAGGGGGGTGTCATGTTCAAGAGTGAATATTACTGCCACTAACACAAATAAAGAGACACATTTCTTTCCCAATTTTCCCCCACCATTTCTGGCGAGTACTTATTTATTTTTACGCAAGCTTGAGGAGGATAACATATGCTTGTTGATGTAAGCTCATCCTTCAGATGAGTCCCTCGGAATATGTTTAATGAACCCTAAGAAGGAGTGGTTCGGTCCCATATGGGTCTTTCGATGTTTATTTAACGAGTACAAAGAGAGAGAACTCAGGGGTTTTTCAATTTTAGAGAGTCTAAAAAACACTTAAAGAGAACTCCATCAGGTCCTTTTTCATAAATTAATCTGACAAGACCGAAAAAGTGATAATCTACCACTCATCAGATGTTTTCTTCAAATACTCTTACAAGCGTGAAAAGAACAAGGTTGCTCGACAATATTTTCATTTTTAAGGAGTGTGAAAAGAGCTTAAAGGATACTCCACAGGTTCTATTTTTCGTGTCACCATTACAAGTTCGAAAAAATGAAAAAAGACTACTCGATTACATTCTCATAGTTTTACGAGTGTGAGAAAGAACTAAGACTACCTCAGATTTTTTCCTGAAAAACTCTAAAAGGATATGTACATGCGACAAATATATAAAAACAAACCAAAAAAGAGGACCCTTGTTCCAATGTTTCACCTCTAGACTTTTCAATCTGCAAAAATCAACCACTTGTAAAGTTGTTAGGACTTTAGGGTTTGAATGTAGTATAAAAAATGATATAATATTCAAATGAATAGTAATAAAAATCAATAAAACGGGTAAAAAGCCACATTTCACTATTTCATTTATAACTTCATCCAAACATTGCTCCAAAACCTCTTTTTACCTAAATTTTCAACTGCGTCTTGCAGAGTGCACTGCTGATCATTTGATGAATCGTCTCTGCAGAAAAGGTAATCTTCATCTCCTCCATCTTTTCGTGGATTAAAAATTTATTTTCATTGGTTAAAAATATGCTTTTGGGTTGATGTTTTGGGGTTACCTATGTGCGGAGGTCGTCAAATGCACCCTATATCGGGACTTGTGACGATATAAGATCATCGCAGTCGACCTATGGTGTGATGACTCCGTACTGTGCAAATGCACAAGCCTACGACGTCTGCATCCCAAAATATTGAAAAGATGAATCCAACAAGAAAAACCCTCCAGGAAAGAAAATTATGGTTCTAATTTCTTTTTATGGTTCCTTTGCAGGTCTTCCATGGTCAAGATGTTGGAATGGTGTGATAGAGAGCACAAAGAGGAGGACTACTTTGTCAAGAATGACCCGAGAACAATAATGGCCCTCCAGTAGTGTGGGTTGTTGAAATTCTTCAAGATTCAGGGTATGAGGGCCCAACTGAGACTCCTTGAGTACTTAGTTCACATGTGGGATGTGAACGAGTAGGATTTTCATGTGGGTGCCCACACACTCACAATAGATATCGAGGATATATACTTCCTAACAGGATTGTCTCGCTGGGGTTCACGGGTGACCCTGGTAGAAGGGGAGGTGGTGAGCCTATGAACCACTAAATCAATGAACATTGTGTGTCGGGTACCCAGAAACATAGTGGCAAGGTCGCTATCAGGGATGTCCAAGACTTGCCTCTATGCACTATCTTCTATACTATCACGCGCATAATGGGGAGTGCATCTCCTCATATGGCTCTACAGAGATACTTTCAGTATGAATTAGAGTGTATTGATCCCTGAGTCTTCAACTGGTGTGAAGGGGTTCTCAAAAGTTTGAAAAAACAACTTACCAAGTGCATAAGTGGTGGGTTGAAACAATTCAGATATGGATCAATTTTGGTATCCTTCTTCTTAGAGAGGGTCCCAGTTTTATGCTTACAGGTAGAGTGGGGTATACCTGCTCCATAGGATCCAAGAATGAAGAGGTGGGTAGACCTCATGGCTCGACATGCAACTGGTCCCATTGTTAAGTATAACAATGTCTTCTTCGACTGGTTGAGAACTCAAATGCTCATGGTCGATGATTATGCATATGTCGGGCTAGACTTTCGTGGAGATTCGAACCTATATATTCTAGAAGGTTCTCAATGGGGGGACATAGGTAAGAAGGAAATTTTGTTTATATCATGTTTTTGTTATTTTTAAAGATATAAAATGTTTTTAATGTTTCTTATCCGATGACTAATCAAATGCTCTTCGAGAATGCAGATGTGGGACCTTATCGTCCTCCAGGTTCATCCCCTATTGAGAGGTGAGGGGAGAGAGGTGTTGTAGCAGGAGTAGTTGCTGCTGACTTCGAGACCATAGAACAAAATATGGAGGAACTCACAATGAACATACCAGATTCCTCTATAGATGATATTCCTAGGCATTATCAATGCCACATAGTGGGTGTGTCTGCATCCATCGGTCGACTGCTGCGTAGAGTAGCATGAGCAGTCGCGTGTTATAACGAGCAACATCCTTGATGCTATGTTGTATATGAAGCCATGTGCTTCACATTTTTTATATTTTGGTCTTCGGACAAAAACACTTTTTGTAAACTATTATCATTATATATATATGAGGCTTCTACCGGCTTACTTGTTTGTATGTACAAAGTGTGATTGGATTTTATAAATGTCTCAAATGTTTTTCTAACACATAGTTATTTAATGCATATGTTAATGTATTTAGACATCTAGGAATGTGTTGATATGCAATGTAATCAAAATGGCGTTCCAAGAGGTGAATTCATAAATATAGCCTTAACAACGTAGGACTTCGGATAGAATAAACATTACTCAGTTGTAGGACTACTAACTATGAATCAAGTTGTACAATAAGATGATTGATTCTAAGTGAAACAACGTTGGTCAATAATTCGATGACTACACTGTATTTCACGATATTGTTAGTTGCATGACCAAGGCAAACACCATGTAGACTAATCAACTCATCCGTAGGTGCATAGATTTCCCAATCAGCAAATGCTAAGTTTCGAGTATTGCGACTAGCACCATCAATGAAGCCAAGGTAGGGTATCGAAGACACCGACATCTAGAAACGAAGCACAATGCAAGGTAAGCAGTTGAAGAGTGAAACCAAACAATGAAAAAGAACACAAGAGTATGATACAATAAAATTACAAGCACTCATCCAAAAATGATTTAAGCATAGTACTTCTTCAAGTAAAGTCCATTTCTGGGTTCACTCAAAGGAATTCCATCATAATCTACCAGCTCATAATCTCCCTTCTCCAACACTTGTTTGAAAATATAAGGACCCCGCCACATGGGATCGAATTTACCGGCCCCTAGAAAATCATGATCTTGCTCATAAAGAAGAACTAGATCACCTTCAGAAAAAACACATGGCTTGACATGCTTGTCATATTGGGCTTTAACACATTTTTTCTAAGTTTCAATAATTAGGGTGGCATCATGATGGGTTTCGTCTAATTGCATCAAATACAAAAGGCGCTCCTCTTCAGCAGAGGTTTTAGGGAGAAGTTCAACGACTAGTTTTAAAGATGGTATCTCACATTCAATCGAAAAATTTGCTTCGATACCATATACTAACTGGAAAGGTGTGAATCCCATGGCAGACTTGACAGATGTCCGATAGGCCCATAATGATGAGAACAACATCGTGTGCCAATTTGTCTTATGAATTCCTATCATCCATCGAAGCATAATAGGGAGAACTTTGTTGATTGCTTCGACCTGGCCATTGGCCTGTGGATAATAAGGGGTTAAGTTTTCATGGCGAAGACCCAACTTTTCAGTAAGTTCAGACATCATAAAATTTTGAAAATGAATACTGTGATCAGTAACGATGGCTTGAGGGACACCAAACCTAGTAATGATATGATTGAATATGAACAATGATGCAGTTCTCCTGGTATTTTCAAATGTAGGCATTGCCTTGACCCATTTAGTGAAATAATCCACAACTACAATAATGTATCCATGTCCCCCGGCCGAGTGAGGGTTACATGTCATGAAGTTAATGCCCCATTTAGCGAACGGACCAACAGAAACTACAGGGTGAAGAGGAGTAGGGTGAGATTGGATCTTATGATTATAAGTTTGACAAGCAAGGCATTTATGAATGGCAGTAATGCAATCCTTAAACAACGAAGGAAAAAAATAACTAGCTCGTAAGATATTTTGAGCAGTGGAATACTCAGACATATGACCACCGCATACTCCAAAGTGACAATCATTCAAAGCTTTCTCAGCTTCATCATAGGTGAGACATCGTCGAAAAATGGAATCAATACCACGACGGTAAAGGGTATCACCAAGGATGATGTATTGACGGTCTTGATACCGTATACGATGATAATTTGTACTAGAAAGATCAGGGCGGAAAGTTTGAGTCTGGAGATAGATGATAATATCTACGTACCATATGTTATCAGAAATTATCAGAAAGAGGGATTCGTTAGGTAAGGAATCCTTTGCCACATTTTTTGTCTCATTAGAGGGAAGGTCACATATCAATTAGGAAAAAACCAAAGATTTCTTTGACTTAGCACGTTCAAACTCCAAGTCAAACTCCTGAAGAATAAATATCCATTTAGAGTACTTCCCCCCCAACAATTTTTGAGTAAGGATGTGTTTCCTGGAGTTGCAGTCATAAATGCCGGCGGTTCTGGGTAATAAGATGTAGTGACGAAAACATTGAACAACTTGAACAATTTCCAAGGCCAGTTTCTCCACATGTAAATATTTGGTTTCGGTAGTCGTGAGATTCCAACTCAAATAATATATCACTTGTTCGTCATGTGAATCATCCTCTTGGAATAAGACCATATCAATGGTAGATTCTGAAGCAGCTAAGTAGAGGAAGTAATATCGGCTATAGTGGTGTACGGGTTAAGGCGAGTTTCAAAGCTTCAAAGGCTTTGTTGGTAGTGTCGTCCCATACAAAATCATAACCTTTCTTGAGCAGTCGAGTAAATCCTTTAATTAATTCAACATAATTGGGAATGGATCGACATAAAAAGTTTTCCTTCCCTTGCAAACTTTGGAGCTGGCATAGTGTGGAAGGAGGAGGTAGATTAAGAATATCCTCAACCTTCAAGGGGTCTACCCAAATCCCATGTATAAACATGATAAAACCAATAAGTCAGTCGGACTCCACAAAAAAAACACATTTGTGTGGGTTCAAACGTATGTGATAATAACAACAGCATTGGAAAATGGCCCATAAATGTGTCGGGTGATCTTGACGACGCATGGAATGCGTCGGTAAATCGTTTAGATATGGTTGTACAATGTGCTTAATATCATGAAAAGCGTAAGACATAGCACGTTGAAAGGTCGCACTAGCATTTTTAGACCAAAGGGTAATTTCCGATAGGAAAAGCTTCCCCAACGGAAAATAAAAGCAGTCTTGTGTTGATCCGCTAGTAAAATATTAATTTGATTATAGCCGGAGAAACCGTCCATCAAGGAAAATATTTCACTCTCGGCATAGTCATCAATGATTTGGTCAACGAAAGGGGTTGGATAATTTTCCTTAGGACAAACTTTATTTATATCCCTATAATCTACACAAGCACGGATTGTGCCTTGTTTTTTATTTACTGGAACAAGATTGGATACCCAATCAGTCAAAGCCACAGGATAGACAAAGCCAGCTTTAAGAAGTTTTTCAACTTCAAGCTTGATAGTAGCAGTTTTGCGTGGATGTACTGGGCGAAGTCTCTGCTGAATGGGTTTAGCGTCTGGATAATTCTTAATCTCATGTACAACGATATCAATATCAATACCCGACATTTCTTCATAACTTCAGGCGAAGACGTCACAAAATTATTGGAAAGGGGATTTATAAGTGTGGACCTCATCAGTAGAACATGAGGCCCCAATACGAACATTCTCCATGACTTTGGGTTTAATCGATAAGTCAAGAGGAACACTAGGTGAAATGTTACTCAAGTTCCTTTCGTACAAAACATCGTGTGTTGACTCAGGAACAGAAGAAATAACAACAGCGGTCGACGAAGTCGAAATCCATTGGTAACTCTCTATGGTATCATGTTCTAGGAAGAGAATGGAGTGATGATGCCCATCATCCCATGGAGTATCTTCCATAGACATGACTGAAATGATCATCTCGTTAGTAAGAAAGATCAAGTGGAACAGATCAAGAGGTGAATCACAAAGAGAAGGAGGAGAGGGGGTTGTCGATTGAATAGCTTGATGAGTTGATTCCAACAGGCTTAAAGGCATTATGTCGTCATAGCGAAGGTAATCACTAAATCTAGGTACTACCCATGGGTCATATGACTTAGGGGTTTCACGAACAGTGGTTGAGATCATGTTAATCGAAGCAATAAAAGGAGGAGGAATATTAGTTGGTGGGATTGGAAATGTACCCATCAAGGTTGAATCTTTTAAAAGACCCACACCAACATTCTCATAACCGAGAGGTGTCTTTGAGATAAAAGGTATGTTGCTAGTATGGGAATCAGAATTAAATAAGGCCAGTTGGTTGACAATGATGACCTTTCCTTGGTACGGGAAACGTAACACACGAAAAAGGGTGGACACAAATGCATGCATGGAATCAATCCAGATACATCCAAGTAAAAGGTTATAATCAAGAGGTGCATCAAACACCTCAACCTCGACATTGACCGATTTACCTTCCGACATAATAGACAATGAAGGAAGAACATTGTAAGGTTTAAAACATGTATCATTGAAAGCCTTAAGGGTATTGTGTGACCCGGTAAGGGAAGGAGAGCCAATAGCTTTCCAACACGTAACAGACATAATGCAAGTCGAGGCTCCTTCATTAATAAAAGTTCTATAGATATTCTTGTTTTCAACAACAACTTGGATCTGAAACTCTAACTGAGGAATCCTTGGAATGTGATCTTCCAAGTCAAAGATTATCAGATTGGTATCCGTAGGATCAATTCCACCAATGGCCTTTAATAGTGCCTTTCATTGAGTGGGACAACTTTGAAGAACTTCGATATCCGACATCGCAGAGGGTGCTTGTGCAAGGTCTTCTACAATACTATAGTTTTGAGCAGCACGTGCGTGAGGATTGAACGCAAAATTTCGAACAACGCCCTTGGGAGGAGGACGAAGAACTGTATCAAGACCCAATATTTCAAGATGAATAGGATCATTTGGAGGTGAAGTTGGGGGAGGAGGTTGAACCAACGAAGGTGGTATATTATCAACTTTCTCTTTCAATGGAGAATAATATTTAGCTCGAGTTGTGACTGCAACTTCGTTCTTTTTAGAGTCACCAGTACACATAAGGACATAAGATGTGGTAGAAGGAGAAGCTTCATCATGAATGACCAATTGAGCCTGTTGTTGAGAAGGGAAAGGTTGTGAAAAAATGACAGGTGTAGGAGGCTTCTTGGTCCCTTGGAGGAACTTAGTAACCTCAGCATGTCATGGACAATCTTTCGTGTAATGATCGTCACCACAAATAAGGCAAGGGTAATGAGGTTTACGTTTATCTTTCTCATCAGCGAAATGTGTTTTGGAATTCTTAGATTGTTGATTAGTATTTTTGTCTTCCTTATTCTTACCCTTCCCTTTCTTTTTATTTTGGTTCTTCCCGACAGGTGTGGATTGAACCAAATTAACTTCAGAAGTCTTACCGGAGGAAGGAGTAGGAGTAGGAGTAGGATTATTTTGTACATTAGAATTATTAGATTTGTGATTGGTGTGACTGGCTTGTGGAGACTAAGTCTCAGCATGAAAGGTGCCAATCACACCATCAACAACATGAGAAGGTACTGGAGGTGTTGGGGTAGGATTCTTGGAAGGACAATGAGCATCAGAGATTAATTCGTAAAGTGTGTACACTTGCGAATAAACAAGATCTAGATATTGAGGACGACTAATTGCCCACTCATTAGTGAAGACACCACTCATGGCAACATCACGGGCTATAGGACCAATGAGTGATTTGGTAAACCACTCAGCCAACAATTGATCAGGAAGGGGAACTTTGATTAACTGTCTTCTCATCCTCCACTCATGGATGTGATCAGAAATATGAGTGGAAGAAGATTGTTTAAAAGAACTCAAAATTTCGGTTCCAGTCTCATATCGAATTGGAAACTAGTAATGTGTTAGGAAGGTCATGGATAGGGTATTAAAGTCATTAAAGAATCCTCATGGTAACTCAATGTACCATTTAGCTTCCGAACTCGTGAGAGTTCGTTGGAAAATTCGTAATGTAATGGAGTCGTCCATCAATGAGTTAGACGAACACCAAAGATGGAAAGTCATAACGTGATTATTTGGGTCTTTCCCCGATCGACCTTCAAATTTAGGAATATCAAACAATAATTTGGCTGGTATGACGAACCAATAAGGAGAATGTAAAATAGGATCATTCAAAATCCTAGAGAAATCCGGTAATCCAAAGTGGCAAGGAAAGGAAACTGTCTTTTCACTTGAGGAAACTGGTATTTCTAAGGAGGAAGTCCCATGGGTATACAAGTAGGACCATAAGAAATATGAAAATAATTAGACAGTCCTGACAGATTCGGTTATGGAGGGTTTTGATTCAAATAGACAATGGGGTTTGGTTGATTAGGTACGTTCCCTTGGAAAGGAACATTAGATTGAAAATTTTGACCCCAAGTAGGATTCATGGAACCTGGGTACGGTTGACCGAAATTTGGAGGAACAAAAGAATTAACTTGAGGATGTTTCCCCCAAGACGGTTGTTGACTCCCTCGGTAAGGAAGATTCCAAGGTTGATATTGTAACACATGTACGTTTTGCCCATAAATTGGGTTATGGACTCCAACTTGAGGTTACCCCCCAATCCGAGGTTGTCCCCCAATCTGAGGTTTCCCCCAAAGTTGAGGTTTTCCCCCAATATGAGGTTTCCTCCCAAGTTGAGGTTGTCCCCCAACCTAAGATTTCCCCCCAAATTGAGGTTTCCCCCCAACTTGAGGTTGACCTCCAATAGGAATTTGAAGACCAGAAGTGACAGAATGACTGGTGCCTCCAACTGGATTGGAGCCACTAGGGCTAGATCCTCCAAACAAAGGTGGAGGAGGAACGTAAGGCCCTCTGGAGAGAACCTGGGTAGGTGTAGGAACAAACTGACTAGCGACATTATACCCAAGAGGAACAAAAGGTCTAGACTCTTTGGATGGATTCTGAGTAGGAATAGCAATGGAAGGGTTCAAAGCATTATACCCAGGGGGAAGTGATGGATTTGGTCTAAGGGAAAGTGGTGTTCCAATAGAAGCTTGAGTGATAACCAAATTTTTGGTAGAAACAGTCGTAGCTTGTGGGACCATAGTAGAATGGGTCATCTGGAGAGGAAGAATTGAGTGAGAACCAACCAACAATTGGTCTGAAAACTATGGTGACATTACTGGTCGTACCAGTAAAATGATCTAAAGGTACCGTATAGGTAACAGACATCTCAGGCATGTGTGATGCCATAGGTTGATTGGGACTCGCTCCTAGGTTTCCATAAAGATCGTGTACTATAGAAGGGGCAGAGCTAGAAATAAAAATTCCAACAGTGTGAGTCGGGGTTCTAAATGATTCACTTTGAAAAAGTGGATCGTCTAATCTAGATCCTGCATTAGGTCCAGTAGGTACTCCAGTATTCTCAACAACAACAATTTCTCCCGATGAATTCATCCGGAGGAAATGTGTGTCTTGTATAATACTCAATAACGGATTTGGGGGAAGTCGGAATGCCTCTAGAGAATCCAAAACAATTTGGAATCCCTCTAAAGAGTGTGAAATTCCAACCTGTGAGGCTGCTTCGTTATTGATTTCTCCCTCAGGAGAGCCTTCTGGTGAGTTAGGAAGCAAAGGAAGGTAACCTTCCATATCTTCTGGAGGTATTCATTGCATCCTATGTGAACGGTGAAGGCCGATGTTGGCGAACCAAATAAAGAACGAAAAAATTCTATGACCAACTATGGAAACAAACAACACTCACTAATAAATTCTAGAAATCAAACCAAACAAACAAACCTTCTTATTCTGAATTCACTAGTTGGTGATGAAATCCAATGTCGCGAAATCAAGGCAAGAAGGGGCTGGGATAAAGTGAGTGGAAAAGTTATGTTGACGACCTGCTTAATGGACTTACACCCTGGTGCAAGCTCCCACACATAATCGTGGGTATACCCTCCAAGGAGCCCAAGTGAGTTTGGACAATGTCGATTCCAGGTATCATGAAGACTTGCCCCTCCATAGTCACCTCATGTAAAGACCCTAAAGATATAGGATACTAAGGTTACTAATTACAACAATGATGCCTAGGGAAACAATCGACAGTCTGATCCACGCACAAAGACAGGGTATCTATCTCGAAATCAAATTGAGAGGCTCCCACACATAATCATGGGTATATCTTCAAGTGACCCCCAATAATACGCATAATCTCTACACTAAGATCAACAAAGCAGGGTAAGTAACTTTTCCAGTCTTAATGCGACCTCAGGTTTGATCCTTGTGTTAGAAGGCCTTCCCAAGACAAAATGTAGCAATTGGATTTGAACTCTCCCTATCACAAGATACTACTATGTGTTTTGATGCTTTGGAGAGTGTGTCTTACAACCTATTCCAAAGCGTTATCCTAGCTAATGTTGGTGAAGATAATTTCTAGAAAATAAAAGTTGCTAATAAATTTTAAAATTACGTTGTATTTTAAAGGTTGTTGTTTACTCAAAAGGGAGATGGAAATGAAACTGATGATGTTGTGACCTTGACCCAACAAAATTCAAGAAGAGGTGAATATGTTATCTTTTAATTCGATGAACTCTAATTATAGTAGGGAGAATATATTTTCCTTGAAGTACAAAAGCTACGAATTGCAATTTTTTAATTTCAAATGAACACAATTTCAAATAATCATGAACTACAAAATTTTCCAATTTCCTCTCTTAACAAATATTTTGGATGCAACAATTTTCTTATGAAAGATTACTAAAAAGAATAAATGATTTAAGTTCTTCCTTTCCCAAATCAAATCAGAAATGTAATGAATAAAGGAGAGCATAATCCAAGAAAATTAATACACTCTCAACACAATTCCCAAATCAAACTCATAATGTAGACAAAAATGAAATGATTGAAAAGATTATTATCAAATGCAAACAAAAAAAATGTCTCTCAATCAACAAACAAACTGGAAAATAGAATCAATCCAAAACCTAAAGTAAATCAAAGACTCTTTATCAAACAAGCACTCAGATCAAGACCCAGAGATTATACCCTTGTGACAAGAATAAAAAAATCAAAACTTGAAAAATTTACAAAGACAATCTTTCAATCCTTGAAAACCAATCAAATGCAAGATTTAAACTCATAAATCAATCAAACACTGGTATGAGAATTTTATCCCAGGCAACTGAGGCAAAACTGGGTGAAAAATAAAAATTATCTCACTCCAACAAATCCTACAGGAATCGTCGCAGGTTGACAGTGGGGCACAGTGAGATGAGCTAAGGCACAATGTGACATCGACGCATTGGATTGCACAAGAAGGGTGTGATGTCAAAGGGTCATCGTAGGCTTTATATATGGTACAGTGTGATGATCTATGTAACTAAGGAAAAATTTGAAGAAAGACAAAAAATCTAATTGAACTTTCAGACCCAGGGAGTCCATATGGATCACCCACAGACTCAGAGAGTGAATTCAACCAAAAGAAGGAAGGCTAAAACAAAATAAGAAGTAAAAAACAAAAAGGAAGTCGTATCCCTAGTATGGTCGTCATATTTTTTTATAGGATTAATCAGTAATGCTGACATAAATAGATCTCCCTAGATCCCACTGGAAACTATAACAAAACAAAACAAAATATGGGACTTTCCCTAAGTTCTAACTATTGAGTTTACTAGTTAACAAGAGATGGACAACATACCTTTTAAATGTCATTTCCTCTTTCCATTTCCATCCTAGCTCCGTTCCAATGCTCCAATGAAATTTAACCTGCAAGGGAACACAAGCCAACCAAAGTGAAAGAAATACAATATCCTCAACAAGAACCTATGTATGTGATCAAGGAATCATACAATAAAACAAGACTACTTTTATGGGAAAGAAACATATTATTGTATCATATTAAATGAAAGTGGAGATTACAACCAAACCCTTGATGTTGCAAGGTCCCCTTTCCATGGCCCTTTTCTCCAACACACACACCTTTCCTCCAACCTTGAATGAAGAATATCCATAATGACTTGATGAACTGAAATGAAGCTCTCAAGTATAAGCTGAAGTAGAATTCCTCATCCAATTCTTAGCCTATTCAACCTTAGCCTTTTCCATGAGGGATCCCTCTTTATATAGTGTGAAATAGAGATGGGTGAGGATATTAGGATGATCCCACCAAATTAGAGAAGCGAGTAAGATCCAAACCGTTCGGAGGCCACGTCATATTCTAGAACATTCGTGAAACTTGAACATTTCTTATCTTTTAGCATCGTCGCACCCTAGGTATAGTGCAACTTGAGGAGACGTCGCAGTCTAGATCTAGAGAAGGATGTGACAATCAGTAATCGTCATACCCCATGCATTTTTCAGGGTGTGACGACCTTCCTTAATAGGGTTTTTGAGAAAGAAAAGCAAGTCACTCTCTTCATGGAGAAAGACTCTTTTTATCTTTTCAGGGAACATGTTTGTCAGTGGGTCACTGGGGTGACCAAAATAATGTGTAACAGACCTAAACAAGTTTGATGGTTCTGACCCATCTAGATGGATCACCTATATGAAACATTACTTTGACCTCTAGGGAATTATTGATGACATGATTAAACTCAGGGTGGGGGTGTTGTATTTATATCTAGAATGATGGAAATGTTGGGAATGACATAAAAAAGAATATGCAGGCTATATCGGTTGGAGTTAGTTTTTTAAATATGTTTATTCATGTTTCAAGAAAGATACTCACTATTTGGGGAGGCTTGCCAAGTTATGAAAAATAGGCTCAGTCACAGAATTTATGGTATCCTTTAAGAAATTAGCTATCCATATAGAGAACTTAACAGATTCTTTCTATAAATAATGTTTTATTAGTGGCCTCAAGGAGGATATTCAGGCACAGGTTAGAATGCAACGTCCTACTACATGGTTGGAAGCGATGCAGAGGGCCCTATAAGAAATTATGGTTATCAATGAACTAATAAAAAAAACCTTCATTCCCTACACTCATCCTTCCTAGGGTACTTCCCCAAGAACAAGTCCTACTCATCCTTTGAAAGTATAAAAGTTGTCTCCAACATAAATGGAATATCGCAAAAGACAAGGAATCTGTTATAATTATGATGAAAATATGCTCCATGTCATCAATATAAAGAACATAAATTGTTCCAAATTGATATGACCACGCAGGCCTTGACCAAAGACATAAATATCGTAGATACACTAGAGTTACAAGTTGAAGACACCAACACTCAAACTCAAGCGGATATTGAACCTCCATTCTCTCGTGAAGAACCATTTATTCCCCTACATGCATTATCAAGCAGTTTAACTCCACAAACCTTGAAACTCAAGGGTTACATAAATCACTGGAAATTCATTGTCCTAGTGGATAGTGGAAGTCAAAAAAATTTCACTCATAAGAGAGTGGTAGAAGACACCCATTATTTTGTACACCAAGTTCCCAACTTTCAAATCATGATCTCCAATGGAGGTATGATGAAATGTGGGGGAAGATGCGAAAATGTTAGACTCCAAATGGGAGACTGTTAGCTCAAACCCATCTATTTTCCATCGATACGGGTGGATGTGATACAATATTGGGGGAAGAATGGCTATGCATGTTCGGACCAGTCACCATGGATTTTAAATAACTCTAAATGAGTTTCACTCAAAAGGGTTATGTACGCACCCTTTGAGGGCTTCAAGAAGGTTCTCCTGAAATAGTAATCTCTCATCATATGGAGAATTTATTAAAGAAGGGACACTATAATTATTTCCCAATTTAATGATATGTAGGTTATGGATAACCCAACACAATAAATCCACCCAGACTTGCATCTATTCTTTGACAAACATCATTAGGTCCTCAAGACACCAAAGGGTTTACCCCCTTCCCGAGGAGAGCATGACCATGAAATTCTTATGATTCTAGGAAGTCAACCACCAATCATATGTCCTTACCACCACCATTTCACACAAAAGAATGAAATAGAAAAGAGTATTCATGAGTTGTTAGAGGCATGGGTCATACATCCTAGTACAAGCCCTTACTCATCATTGCTAGTCATGGTATTAAATAAGAAAGGCACTTGGCGCATGTGTCCTAATTTTTAGGCTCTCAATAAGTTGAAAATCAAGGACAAATTTTCCATCCCTATTATTAATTATCTCCTTGATGAGCTTCATCGAGAAAATTTTTTCAGTAAGATTGATCTATGTTCAGGATACCACCAAAATCGGATGAAAGAGGAACACGTCTCGAAGAGAGCCTTCAAAACTCACAAAGGGCATTATGATTTTCTAGTGGTGCATTTAGGCCTCTGTGATGCTCCATCCACTTTCCAAAGTCTCATGAACAAGATTTTCAAAACCTTCCTACGCAAATTTATGCTAGTATTCTTCGATGATATATTGATCTACTTAAAACATGGGAATCACACATAGAGCATGTTGATAAGTCCTTGCAACTCTTGAGATAGAACCAATTATTTGTGAAGTGCTTCAAATGTGCTTTTGGGGCTCTTGAGGTTGAATATTTGGGTCAGATTGTAAGTCAGGAGGGAGTACGATTTGATCCCAAGAAAGTGGTGACTATGCAATATTAGCCTCATCCCCAAAAACTAAAGAGCTTAAGAAGATTCTTAGGAATTACAGGCTTCTATAAGAAATTTGTGAAAATTTATGGTAAAATTGCATCTCCCCTAACTTCACTCCTTAAAAATAATTCCTTTGATTGGAGTGAGGTAGTAGCACAAGCCTTCGCTTCTTTAAAGGATGTCATGTGCACTACTCCAATATTAGCAGTACCTGACTTTAATAACACTTTTGTCTTCGAATGTGATGCTTCAGGGATAGGTCTCAAAGATGTATTAATGCAATAAGGATGCCCCTTGACATTCACTAGTAAAAAATTGTATGACTGTAATTTGGGAAAACCCACATATGAGAAGGAAATGATGGCTATCCTTCATGTAATGGAGACTTGGCACCCATGTAACATACCCGACCCCTTAAGGGCTTCTAAGGGGTGGGGTGTTCAATTTTTTTTCTCAGTTTATCTAACTTGTCTTACTTTCTTCCATTCGCATCTCCAACATTCTTTTCTTACTCAAGGACTCTTCAATGAGAGCACATTTTTATTCACAGAATCACGGATTCATGGACTCTTGGCCACATATCTATATAATTTTCCTTTCACAAGTCCTCCCGTAAAATCTTGACACTTAGTCATTATTCCCCTTCATGGACTCGTGGAAGTGGAACTCTACAACCCTAACTTTCATGAGTCTGAGAAGTCTCAACACTTAGCCATTTTTCCCTTCATGGACTCACGGACTTACGGGATCACGTAGGTAATATTCTACGATAATAGCATTCATGAGTCTCGAAAGTCTTAGCACTTATTTGTTTTTCCCTTCGCGAACTCACGGAGGTGGGATTCTACGATACTATCTTTCATGAGTCCGAAAAGTCTCAAAACCTAGTTGTTTTTAATTTTGCGGACTCGCGGAGGTAATACTCTATGGTACTATCTTTCATGAGTGCAAAAAGTCTCAACACTTAGTCATTTTTCCCTTCACAGACTCACAGATTCGTGGACTTGCGGAGGTGGGATTCTACGATACTAGATTTCATGAGTCCGAAAAGTCTAAACACTTAGTCATTTTTCCTTTCATGGACTCGTGGAGGTAATATTCTACGATACTAGCTTTCATGAGTCTGAAAATTCTCAACACTTAGTCATTTTTCCCTTCGCGGACTCACAGAGGAGGGATTCTACGATCTTAACTTTCATGAGTCTGAGAAGTCTCAACAATTAGTCATTTTTCCATATTCTACTGACACGTGGCATGATAATGGGGTGGTACATGTCATACATATCGCTTGGCATGTGGCATCTATATTCCCTATGGGCCCTTGTCTAATTATTCCAAAACTATGTGACACATGGCCCCTTCTTAGGGTGACATGTGGCATCCTTCCATCAGAACATAGGGAAATGCTAGTTAGCAGGGTACGTCATGATGATGTCGCCTTTTTCCCTTGGTCCTGTTCCAACAAGATTCACCAATATCTACGTCAGATTTTTCATTGCGGCCTCACCTCGATGGATGGTCTAGATCATCCCTCGGGCTTCCAAGGTCATTCTAACCATGTTACTTTCCACGGACCCAACGATCTAATATTGTCCACGTTCACTCCCCGACAGATCAATGGTCCTTGTTAATTTAGAAGTATGGATTTTTGCTCATCACAGATGAAGGGTCATGATATTTCCCTTCAGCCCAATCAATGGTCGAGGTTGCATCTCGACCACATCCCAATAAAGGGCTTGATTTTATTCATTGTGCCAAATCCATGGTCACGATTCTTATGAAACAAATTAGGGTTTATCCATTGACTTAACAGTCCACACTTGAACTTAGCCATTTTATGGATACCTTTATTTGATTCCTTCTAAGGTCTTACTGAGCCTCAAGGGTGCTCGCATTTGACCAAGGTACTCCATGGTTTCCTCAAGGCTTCTTCACATTACCCTATTCTTTGAAATACTAGTTGAGGTCGGCCATTCCAACGTCGTGGCGCACATGGTATACATGTGTGTGTGTGTGTGTGTGTGTGTGTGTGTGTGTGTGTGTGTGTGTGTGTGTGTGTGTGCATGAGAGTACATGCATATGTCATGGGATTACAACGATACACACAGTGAGCAGGGACGTCTCTCCCCTCAGGTTAGTATAGAGACCTTGAATTATACATGTGCATAACAACCATAAATATTTGTCTCCTTTCCTATATAACAGAAAAACAACTTTATTTAGAGGAAAACATTCATAAATAATTCTCACAAGTCATGAAGTATTTGCAAGAAATAATGTAAAACTCTTCACGAAATTAAACATTATACACAATTTTTGGTGTCTTCGGAATACACAATTTGATTTTCATACCAAATGGTCACATCTAAATAGTATACTGTTCATTTAACCATACACATAATCATGTCAATACACAGAGGTGGACAAGACACTTATCTACAAAAAATTGAGATATGTTGAGTATTGTTGTAGAGAGAACCTCTCTACACCCAATTGTAGGCAAGGTTGCATTAAAATTCATTACAACCAACCACTGGCCCCAAGCTAAGATACAATGTCACGAGAGGAGTTCTGCAAGATGTTTCTTCGGTCAATCCTACTGCCCTTGCTCTCCCCCTTTTCTTCTCGTCTTCTTCCCTCAGGACCTCGTGGATCATGCCAAAAACTTCCTGAAGGTACTTGCCCATCCATTCTTAACCCCTTCGAGAACTATTCCAACTACTATCTTGATTGATAGTCAACTTCTAGGGATAAGGACAGTTCAGATCCATATAATTTTAATTACGTAGGGTACTTCCTAGAAGGTTCATTCAAAACAATGATGACCTCCCTCTCGCCCACTCCTCTCATGGAATCATAATCTTTGAAGGTCATCCCTTCAACAATAACCCATCATTCTCTATTTTATTAAAAACCAAACATATTTATATATATAGAAATATTAAAAAATATATCAAGGTCCATTGTTTATCCTTGATCACCCACGGGTTGGATTATTGTTTTTCCATAATAAAACTTATAATTACAGACTGGGGGAAACATGGGTGTTACAATCCCCTCCCCCTTAAAGGAACACCACCCTCATTGTTCTATTTAATAAAAAACAAATTCCATATTCAGCAGTGAACAAAAAAGGGTGTGTGTGTTTCATGCATCCCCCATTTCCCAAGTCACTTCATCGGGACCAAAGTTTTTCCATTGCACCTTGACCTAGGTAATAGTTATATTCCTGAGAGATATCTCTCTCATGTTTAGGATACATTATGTCTCTAGTTGGAATTCTCCCTCTGGCTCCACCTATATCACAGACCAATCAATTATGTGAGTAGAATA
>ML792403.1:256614-272600 GCA_009831015.1 Picea engelmannii | reverse complement strand
GCCCTTCTCCATCTTGATCTTCCTGAGTTTATCTTTGAGCGCCAATTTCCTATGGTCGCTACTGTTTTGGAACAGATCCGTCAAAACCTTCCACATTGCATGTGGTGTGGTTTTCCCATGGAGACTTGAGACAATGTGGTCTCATACTCCCTCCAACAGAATCCTCCTCGCCTTTGCCACTTTCTTTCGCCATGCATCAAGATTTGCATTGTTTGTTGCATCTGGCTTAGGAACATCTCTATCAATGTAATCCTTCAAGCCATTGTCTTTGAGTACTACCTCCATCCTGTCCTTCCAAGCAATGTAGTTAGAGTTGCCCTCAAGTGCATACTCCAAAATCAAGCCATTGAAAGACATTTCGATCTTGAATCAACTGTCGCACCAAGAAAATCTTGCAAATTCGAATGTTATCCAACCACCAAAACTCAACTGCTGCAATCCCTCTTTCCCTGGGAGGTTCACACCTCACCTGAGAGCAACCTGAGGGAAGTTCGCACCCTGCCTATGTATAGCCTGTGAACTTGCTTGGGAAGTTCACACCTTGCATGTGTATAGCCTGCGAACTTGCCTGGGAAGTTCGCACCCTACCTGTGTATAGCCTGCGAAATTGCCTGGGAAGTTCGCACCCTGCTAGAGACGGGATCTACGAGAATGAAATTATGTTCGCACCTCACTTTCGTAGCTCCGTGGCCTCCGTGGCTCTGATACCATGTAGAAATTTCAATACAAATTAAGTATTTCCTGCGATTCTCATGATCTAACAATTATACACCACTGTTAAATACAAAATCGCTTCTACTATTACTCTTGCGGAAAATTAAACCACGATCACAACCACAATCACAAAGTGAAATATCAAGAACACATAACATAGAAGCGTTTACCAGGAAAGTGTAAAGCTAAAAACCCCACTATCATATATTATGTATATCATGAATCATGAAACAATCTCATACAAAACTCTAATCCAAGAGCTCTCAGTACAATACAATCATCTCACACTTTCATACACAAATCAACAAATACATGTGCCAATTCCTGTGTCCAGATAGCTTGCCTCCTCTGCACAAACTTTGCAATTCGAATTCTCACAATGATACAAATTGCCTAGTTTGCACATGCTCATAAGAATATCCACTGCATGTGTGATCAAATCACAACTGATAGCCAAATTGTCCCTTTCACATGTTATCTCAACTGGGTCTCATCTGGATCTGACATGCATGTAGTTAACTGTGGCGAATCTTCAGTTGCATGTGAGTTCACTAATTAACTGAACTCTCACTAGTGCATGTTTAGTTACATATAGTACAACTGATCTTAACTCACTTAACTACACTTATAATTCTATTACAAATCCAACTCACTCGGTTATGAAAGAAATAATAGATTAATATTTATTGTCCAATTTATTTAAGGGAAAAGTAAATTAGACACATGTTTCTTGTTGACTTTTCAACAGAGCTTCCACGCACTGGGTAAAATGGGGACTCAGGAACCATAGGATCAGATGGTCTGTTAATACCCATCAATGGTCAAGGTTTCTGTGGTCAAAATCTAGGTGGGTAAGTTTTTAAATCGTGGTCGCTGATTACGGTCAAATTAACGATCCACATTGTTATACAAAGTTAAAGTGGTCATGAATTATGTTAAAGGATCGATGGTTCTGACGAGAAGCGCCCACATAAGTCACACATGAGTTAAATAAGGTGAACACATGGTGGTCACTAATTCCATAGTTGCATTCTTATGGGTGGTTTTATTACCGCCCCTTGGCCTCCTATTATATCCTTAAGAAATTACCTTTTGGTCAACAAATGTTAATGCATTCAAAGGCCTAGGTACTTGGTCACCTGACTGGTATTAGTAGTTACTTTTAAATTATCCTTCCCTTTATATTTTATAATAGAACTTATTCAACTCCTTCATGAGCCCAAGCAAGCCAAGTGTAGTTTCTTGCTCTGATACCACTTTGTAACATACCCAAACCCTTAAGGGATTCTAAGGGTTGGGGTGTTAAATTTGTTTCTCGGTTTATCTAACTTGTCTTACATTCTTCCATTCACATATCCAATGTTCTTTTCTTACTCAAGGACTATTCGATGACAACACCTTTTTTATTTGCGGAATCACAGATTCATGGACTCTTGGCCACATATCTATATAATTTTCCTTTCACAAGTCCGCCCATGAAATCTCGACACTTAGCCATTATTCCCCTTCGCGGACTCGCGGAAGTGGAATTCTACAACCCTAACTTTCATGAGTCCGAAAAGTATCAACACTTAGTCATTTTTCCTTTCGTGGACTGACAGACTTGCGGAGGTAATATTCTACGATACTAGCTTTCATGAGTCCTAAAAGTCTCAACACTTAATTGCTTTTCCCTTCGCAGACTTATGGACTCATGGAGGTGGGATTCTATGATACTATCTTTCATGAGTCCGAAAAGTCTCAACACTTATTCATTTTTCCTTTCCCGGACTCGCGGAGGTAATATTCTACGATACAAGCTTTCATCGGTCTAAAAAGTCTCAACACTTAGTCGTTTTCCCCTTCACGGACTCACAAAGGTGGGATTCTACGATATTAACTTCCATGAGTCTGAAAAGTCTCAACACTTAGTCGTTTTTCCTTTCATGGAGGTAATATTCTACGATACTAGCTTTCATGAGTTTGAAAAGTCTCAACACTTAGTTTTTTTTCCCTTTGTGGACTCGCGAACTTGTGGAGGTGGGATTCTATGATCTTAACTTTCATGATTTCGAGAAGTCTCAACACTTAGTCATTTTTCCATATTCTACTGACATGTGGCATGACACATGGGGTGGTACATGTCATATGTACCGCTTGAAACGTGGAATCCATATTCCCTGTGGGACCTTGTCTAATTCTGCCAAAACTATGTGACACATGGCCCCTTCTTAGGGTGAAAGGTGGGAGTAGTCCCATGGTTGAATGGCCCTGGTGGGAGCAGGTGTGGTGGTCCTGGTGTTACTGGACTGGTGGAGTTTTGGTGTAGGTGGGTTGTTGGTCACATGGTTTCAATCAATAAAATTCAATAAATCATGGTTGTTTGGGGAAGACTCCTCATCCTCCAACTCCAACTCCTCTTCAATCGGTTGGCTAAAGACTCCTAATACAGCTCCTTCCTCCTCGAACTTCTAAACATCAATTTCCTAAGCATGGACTAACATCCTCAAATTGTATATCAACGTAAGTAACACCATGTAGTATATCGATATTTGTGGTATGCTCTGTGGTGTGGAATTGTCTTCTGGCTGATGGTGGGCTTGTCTTTTGGCTCAAGGTGAATGGCTTAAGGTTCAAGGCTAAGGCTAAAGTTGAATGGCTTCTCACTGACGGCTAATGACGTAAGGCTCCTGTTGAAAGGTGATAGGTGAAAGGTGGCTTTTGGCGAATGGCTTATGGTTAATGGTTAAACCTCCCTGAACTTAATGGCTCTAGCCCCTCCCCTCCTAGAATGTATCTATCTAGCCCCTTTCCCTGGCTCTAGCCTCTCGCAAAACGTTATAGCAACATCCAGGCGCTCAACCTCAACGAAAATGTTCTATCCCGCCAATCATATATAAACTTTATGAAATGACGATCTTCCTCAAATCATTACTATGCCTCACTTAACCAACTTAAGAATGGATGGGATGCCCACACTGTGCCTTGCTTGAGAAATCTTAGTTAGTGAGTGATTGATAAGTAGGGTAGCAACACTTACCCTTATCAGCCGGAAGGACTACTCTTTTTGACAACTAATAACAACCAGTATTGGATCGTTGAATCATTTTCACTACCCTCTTGGATTGAGGGAAGGGACTACAGCCAACGGATATTGAAAGAGTGGCTTTCTTTCTTAGGTAGGCACTTACACCTTGAGTATTTACTTGGCTTGGAAACATCAGCCTTTTATTTACGTGCATGCATGTTATTCACCTGTTATGTTTACTAGATTTTATCACTTCACCCTACTTAGTTTATGGAGGGATGGAGGGAGGGAGGACTGTTTCCTACCCTTACCAATTGATTCAACTAGGAATGCTTAGTGGAGTTTGTGGGTAGACACTATTGTTATGAATCATTTACCCTACCTTCTTGTTATTTAACTATTTCCAGCAACCCTGCTTTACCAACCAAAATACCTCACCCTACTTATTAATCCTTAAAAACCTACTAAATGAATGCTTAGTGGGTATAGACAACTATATCCTATCTTGTCGAGCCAGGATTCACTCGTCCAACCCCATTGGATCCATTACCACAACAACATTCTATGAACTTTATATGCCTATGTTTATTATGTTAGTCTCTTGCTAACAACCACCTTCTTTACCCACATATAGAACTTACTGAACTTACTGATCACCTCTTGCTTCAGCCAGGGAGATGAGGGAGGGTAGGCATGCTATGAATCCCCCTACCTTCCCTTGTTTCCAAAATCTTTACCCGCCTGAATACCTAGAGACCTTCCCTATACCACTTTCTTAATGAATGCTTAGGAGGTATAGCTATAGACTTCTCTGGGATGGCATGGGATGGAATGACATGAAACAATATTGCCTTTACTTCAATGTTTCCAAACACCCTCCCCACTTGAATCACTAGAAATTTAGCCCTATACTTCGAACTTCATGAAAGCGCTTAGGAGGTACAACTATAGACTTCCTCCGAGCAGAACGGGATGAAATAACCTTACCTTTTTCTTTTACCATACAACCTATATCCACCTTAAGACCTAGACCTAGTATCCCTAGATCACTTGAGGAAATGAATGCTTAATATGTAGGACACTCTGGACTATTTTGACTGTTACCAACTACCCCGAATTACCTACCTGAATACCTATACCTTTCTATATATACCACTTATCTTAAGTAATCGCTTAGTGAATACATCAAGCACTATAATTTGTGCCTTGTAGGGACGGGATGAACGTGAACTCGGCCAGCCAGATACAATTTATGAATTTATATAGATAGCGTTAGGAGAGGATATGCTTACCTTGCTTTACTTTTACTGTTAACCACCCCGGGCACCCACTTCATGCCTCTACTTGAACTGCCTTCCACGCACTACAAGGCAGCAATCTAGGCAGGGTCGGTGAGGTAAAGGAAAAAGGGACCCACATTTTTGGATGACAGTTTTGATGTGACGGTTTTTTGGACAATCAGCTAGCCCATGAAGCGGTTCAAACATCTGTTTGAAAACAATGACAAAATCAATTTCAGAAACAAAATTTTCTAGGAAATCCTAACACTAATTTTTTCTTATAAAGGGAGGGAATTTCCTCATTCATAAGGCTGTGTTTTTTAGGAGAAGGGCCTATTTTTGCTGCTAGTTGCTCAGGTTTTCAGAGGATGAGAAGATCAGATTTAGAAGGCTAGGTTGTGGATTCAGGGACCAATGATTTTTAGTCTGTAACATGGCCTTCTTCCGTTAGGACACATGGCAATGCTAGTCAGCAGGGTACGTCGTGATGATGTCATCTTTTTCCCTTGGTCCCACTCCAACAAGACTCACCAAGATCTACAGTAGAGTTTTCATTGCAGCCTCACCCTAATGGAAATTCTAGATCGTCCCTCAGGTTTCCAAGGTAATTCTGACCAAGAGGCTTAGACTGTGTTACTTTCCATGAACCCAACGGTCCAAGATTTTCCACGTTCACTCCCCGACATATCCACTACCCTTGTTAAGTTCGAACTAGGGCTTTGTACTCAGCACATATGAAGGGTCAAGATCTTTCCCTTCATCCCAATTAAGGACCGAGGTCGCATCTCGATCACATCCTGATAAAGCGCTCGATTATATTCACCGTGTCAAATCCACGGTCACGATTCTTTTGAAACAAATTAGGTTTCCTCCATTGACTTAATAGTCCACGCCTGAACTTATCCATTTCATGGATACATTTCTTTGAGTCCTTCTCAAGTCTTACCGAGCCTCGAGGGTGCTCGCACTTGACCAAGCTAGTCCATGGTTTCCTCAAGGCTTCTACACAGTACCCTATTCTTTGAAAGACTGGTTGAGGTCGGGCATTCCAACACCATGGCGCATAGGGTATATATATGTGTGTGTGCATGTGTGTGTGTATGTGTGTGTGTATGTGTATATATATGTATATGCATGAGAGTACATGCATATGCCATGGGATTACAATGAAACACACAGTGAGTAGGAACATCTCTCCCCCCAGGCTAGTCCAGAGACCTTGAATTATACGCGTGCATAACAACCATAAAGATTTGTCTCCTTTCCTATATACTAGGAACACAAATTTATTCACATGAATACATTCATAAGTAATTCTCACAAGACATGAAGTATTCACAAGAAAGAATGCAAAACTCTTCACGAAATTAAACATTATACGCAATTTTTGGTGTCTCCAGAATACACAATTTGATTTGCATACCAAATGGTTACATCTAAATATTATATTTTTCATTTAACCATACGCATAATCATGTCAATACACAGAGGTGGATGAGACACTTATCTACAAAAAATTGAGATATGATGAGTATTGTTGTAGAGAGAATTGCTCTACACCTAACCGTAGGGACCAAGGTTGCATTAAAATTCACTACAACTAGCCCCCCCCCCCCGCAAGCCAGGATACGATGTCACGAGAGGAGTTCTTCAAGATGTTTCTAAGGTCAATCCTTCTGCCCTTTCTCTCCCCCTTTCCTTCTTGTCTTCTTCCCTTAGGACGTCGTCGATCGTGCTAGAAACTTCATGAAGGTACTTTCCCATCTGTTCTTAACTCCTTCGAGAGCTATTCCAACTACTATCTTGACTGATAGTCAGTTTCTAGGGATGAGGACAGTTCAGATCCATATCATTTTAATTACGCAGGGTATTGCCTAGTAGATTCATTCAAAATAGTGATGGACTCCCTTTCACTCACTCTTTTCATGACATCATAACCTATGAAGCCCATCCCTTCAACTATAACTCAACGTTCTCTATTTTATTAAAGACCAAACATGTTTATATATATAGAAATATTACAAAATCTATCAAGATCCATTGTTTATACTTGATCACCCACGGGTTGTATTATTGTTTTTCCATAATAACACTTATAATTACAGTCTAGGGGAAACATGGGTGTTACAACCCATATATCATAGGGAAGCCTTTTCATATCAAGACTTACCATCATAATCTGAAATACTTACTTGAACAATGGTTGTCTTCACCAGAGCAACATAAATGGGTCACCAAGATGTTAGGGTATGATTATGAGATCATACATAAAAAGGGTAAAGAGAATGTTGTGGTTGATTCTTTATCCAGACAATTTGAGGAGGATGGGACACTCTTTTCCTTATCATTAACAAGTCTAGGATGGATTGAGGAGGCTCTCAAGGAATGACTAGCAAAAAATACTTTAAGGAAACTCATCCAACGGCTTCAGGTAGATCCCAACCCACCTAAAATTTATACATGGAAACAAGATACATTGCGGTATAAAGGGTGCACTATTCTAGAAAAAGATTCAACCCTAAATCAACAAGTCTTAAAGGAGCTACATTCATCACCAATATTTGGTCACTCTGGATTTCACAAAGCCTATGAAATAACTAAGCGTTCATTCTTGTGGGATGGCATGAAAACAAATATCCAAGACTTTGTAGCATCTTGTGGCACTTGCCAAAGAACAAAGGGAGAGACAGTGGATATACTAAGGGAATCACACCCATTACCAATCCCAACATAGATTTGGACAAACATTTCAATGGATTTTATCATGGGACTCCCAAAAGTACACAACAAATCAGTCATCATGGTAGTTGTTGATCGTCTTTCAAAAGTTTCTCATTTTTGTGCACTAGCCCATTCCTTCACTCCTTCCTCAGTGGCCTAGGCCTTAATGGATCAGATCTTTAAGCTACATGGCATTCCCACTTCCATTATATCAAATCGGGACCCCACATTCACTAGTAAATTTTGGCAGGAACTATTTAAACTGCAAGGTACATAGTTGAATACAGGCACTGCATATGATCTACAAAATGATGGTTGAATAGAAGTGGTCAAAAAGTTCCTAGAAACTTATTTGAGATGTTTTACATATGAAAATCCACACCAATGAGCACAATGGCTTCCCCTTGACGAATGGTGGTACAACACCACTTATCATGGAGCTACCAAAATGACACCATATGAAGCTATTTATGTCCAAAAACCAGGGATGATTTTAAGGATGGAAATTTATTTTAAAATGTAGAAACCTTGGCGAATCTTACTAATCCTTCATATACCAACTATAAAATGTTAAGCGATATTTTTGTAAAAATATTCAAATTTCTAAGGATTTTATATAGTTTGTATAAACTTTTGGCAATTTTTGAGGTAAAATAATTTTATCCTATAGAATTTGGGCGAATGATTTTTAGAATAGCGAATCTTTTTTTGGGAAAAAACTTGGAAAATTAGCCCATGAGCGAAATTTAGCCCTTAAAATCATCCATGACAAAAACCCCTATTAGTGGCATCCTATGTACTAGGAACCTCCAAGGTTCATGTCGTAGATAGAACGCTTCACACTAGAGAAGCCATTATCTGTATGCTCAAGGACAACTTGTTTATGACACAAAATTGAATAAAACAACGAGTTGATCAACATAGATCCGAACGTTATTTTCATGAAGGGGATCAAGCGTTTCTTCTTGCATCCTTATAAACAGACATCACTCAAAGATAAATCTCCCTAGAGGCTAGCTCCTGAGTTCTATGGTCCCTATCAAATCATACAATGCATTGGTCAATTCGCCTACAAGCTAGCTCTTCCAACTCACTCCAATATTTATCCAGTCTTTCATGTGTCTTGTTTGAAGAAAGTTGTGGTCTCAAATTGCAAAGTGAAAACCAACCTACCAAAACTTGATGAATAAGGTTCCATTTGGTTCTAGCTAGAAGCATTATTGGATGTCAAAGAGCACTAGTTACAACAACGCACAATCAAGGAAGTATTGATCCAATGGAAATATCTGAAACTAGAAGATGTCACATGGGAACCAACAACGATTCTACAACAATTTCCTTTCCTTCATCCTTGAGGACAACACGGCTTTTGAAAAGAAAGGGCATGTTAGGGTTGTACCCTAACCCTCTTATTTAGATACTTTATTAATGTATAAAGTCACCTTCCTTGAATAAAGTCCATTAAAGCTCGAGATTAACATAATTATACATAATTTCATTAACATTAATATTTTATTATTATTTTTAATTAGATATAATTAAATTATTCATTTTAAGTTGCATTATAATTGATAAAAATATTTCAATCTTTTACAAGTAACAAATATACAATTTTAAATTCTTTATACAAATCATTTGATGCAATATTTATCATCTTTTCATTAATTTTAATTTATTATTTTTAATGATATAGATGTACTGTGTTTATCTTTTCCCAAACTTTAAGTGCATAATCCATTCTTCCAATAACTCTATATAAAGTAATTTTTAAAATCCAAAATATTTTCATTACTAAAACTATCATGCATATCTCGTGGAAATATTATATGGTTCAACTCAAACCTAACCTAGTTTCAAGAATTTTCAAACTCACTTTTTAAATTAATATGATGCTCATGTATGTAGATTTTATTTAACCATATAATTTAAGGCATAATGGTCTAACTAGAATTTAAACGCATTGTCAATAAACCATTGGTAAACTTTCGCAATGCATATACCATTCCTAAAACATTACATATCTTAATATTTTGTTAGGAAAAATAATTGATCTAAAAATAGTGTTAAACTATTTCGTTACACTAATTTTGAATTTTTATATAAAGTTTTTCAATTTTTTGTAATTTCATTACAAATTGGTATGAATAAATTAAAATCGACAATTTAAAGAATTGAAATTGAGAATAAAATAAAATAAAAAAATCATAAACAATATTTAACAAATTGATAACGGAATTCACCACACCTGCTTACATCTTTGAATCCACTTTAAAAAATGAACCAATCATTAAAAATGATACAAAGTACTTCATTGCATCTCTTTTCTTTACATCGAAGAATGATCTTCAATCTGAAAAAGAGTCAAAGAGTCACTAGTGTTTTCTAGAAAAACAATAACACGGACCTACCAACTTTTAATGGCTTCTTCCCACAACAATGAACACAAACACAAACTTACCTATTTTCCCATTAAATGGTTTTTGTATCTTCTTTCAAATACAATTTGTTTCAATTTGTAGTGTTTGCAAAGCATGTGGGATAGTGGTTAAGGTGCTCTCCTTTCACATAGTATATAGTAAATTGGGGTTCAAATCCACCTCAAACTGCCCTTTACATTTTTGTAGGGATATTATATCCTAAATGCATATGCTTTACTTTACATTTTTTGTAGGGATATTATATCCTAAATGCATATGCTTTATAACACATTGTATATTACAACAAAGGCATATGATAGCACGTATTCCATTTTTTATGCTTTATAACACATTGTATATTACAACAAAGGCATATGATAGCACGTATTCCATTTTTGATGCATGTTGAAGCCAGGAGTGCAAAATTTTGGAGATTACCATACATGTATCTTGGTTCGAAGACTAAACAAAATCATGTCATGTGTTTCTTTTTTATGGGTCTATATGTCAGAATTTTGTACAGGGTGACATCAACATTGTACATTTTTTTTTACATGTTTTCCTTTAAATCAGTAGGGTGACATCAACTTTTTACATGTTTTCCTTTAACTTTAATAGACCATATCTTTTGCATAGCATACGGTGTCTGTTTGATCTGTTAAAATTGCATTGGAAATATTTTGATAATCGCTTTGACATGAAGACATTTTCAATAGAATTTAAGACTATATTATTGGATTAGTTATGGGGACCTTTTTGGATCAATAGTGATGGATAAAAACACTTTCATGTGGCTTTCTATCATTATTAATGCATCCAAAGATACATTGAAAATCTTCAACCAAGTTAGGATCATAAATACTATGGATTGTATCTTATTCTTTATCAATTTTGAGGCTTGCACATCCATCCAAATTATATTTCTTTGCTAAGAACACATTCTAGTAAATCTTCAACCAAGTTAAGATCATAGAGATCATAAATACTATGGATTGTATAGACCATCTTATTCTTTATCAATTTTGAGGCTTGCATATCCATCCAAATTATATTTCCTTGCTAAGAACACATTCTAGTAGATACCAAATAAACTTATACGCATTGACATGGCATGTATAAAGTTTACTTGCTAAGTGTTCTTTGGGTGACCTGCCAAATTAAGAATCATTTCACCTTTTAGGGTCAACTATAAGTCTGATCTTTTTTTACTTATCACATGACTTAATTACACTACTAATAAAAACATCACAAATTATAATATAAGCACATAGTGAAAATAAAAGATATGGGAAAAAACATTAAAGAGCAAAATAATACAAATCCATGACTATATATACATTATACACAATAGTATCACACAAAGAAAACATAGTATAAAGTGGAGCAAAAAACTAATACTAGGATAAGATTGTCAGAGTAAAATAAAAATTAAGCTTAAATAAGAACAATATTAGTAATGTCTAAATAAGAACAATATTAGTAATGTCTAAGGGGTTTGTTTGGAATGTGAAAATGATACATTGTTAAATCCCAACCTAGTGTTCTTAAAGCCCCCGTCGTGGGTCAATTCTTCATAGAGATATGTTGATTCTTGTGTCTAAGGAGGTTATGTAAAGGCTAGTGTGCAAACAAATAGGGTGAATTGTAGAACAAATTCCTCACTCTATGTTTGCTAACTCATTTGTTAATGGATGCATTGATAAGGTAGCCTAAGTAAGTGTGCCAAGTGTGGTGGCACACTTGCTACATTGAGATAAGTGGAATCTTATCAAAATCAAATATTAGTAATATAACATTCTTCATATGAGGATGCCCCATGTGATCATATTGCACAATGATGTCTATAATGGCCCATGTGATCATATTACACAATGATGTCTATGTCACACCATCTCCTCCAAAGTCTTTTTATTCTTTTGTAAATGACAAAATGTTTTCTAAAGGTGAACTTTGAGAATCATTTGGCATGTCCAGGGAAGGCACCAAGTTTACAACCATTTAAAGAGGTTGTATTTTTCTTTGTTTGGGCAGTGTTGGTGTTGACATCAAGTAGTGTATATTCATCAAGTGGAACTTGACACTATATGGAAAACATGCTTTTTGGAATCACTTCTTTGTGTTCTCCTTTTAGTTGAGGTTTCCAACGAAGATGGGAGTGTGGAGGTTTTCTATTAAGTGTGCATAAAAATAGTTAGGTGAATTGACTCTATGATAACACACATACATGTGCACTTATATATCTAAACACTGTAAAAATAACAATTTAAAACATGTTCTCTTGTGCTTGACTTTTGTAAAACACAATATTTAAAAAAGGTCTTGTAGTGTACACTAAACATATAAACGCATTGGTGTGCATTAAACATACAATCACAATGTTGCAGCTTGATATAAGGCACATTTATTTAGGGTTAGATAAAAATTCCTAAATCTTTTTAAAAAATCTATATTAAAAACTTAGTTTGTCATGCTCACTTAAACTATAAATGCATCGATGTGTCATGATATAAGGCATACTATGATAGAGTTAAATTATAAAAGAATACCAAACCATGCTAAAATTTTGTAAAATATTATATTAAAAAACACTTGCTATGTGGTGTGCACTAAACATACAACCATACAGGTGTATCTTGATATAAGAAGCATTGCTTTAGGGTTAAATAAAAAACCTCAATTTTGTAAAAATGTCTATTTTACAAAACTAGTCAATGGTGATTACCAAAACTCCGAACACATTAGTTTGTAACCCTACCAAGTGCATCGTAATAGGGTTAAATGTTTTTAAAAAATTTCTTAGTGGTGCACCCTAGGCCTATAATCACACTCATGCAATGAGATACAAGGTGCATTGTGGTAGGGTTAAACAAAAAAATTTACCAAATTGATTTCTCATTTTTACTATCCACCAATGATTCCATCACCTTCAAGAACCAATGATTTATGTCCCTCTATGAGCACCCCATTGTCCTATGATTTATAATTGCTCCATGTTGCCAACAATTTTCATCCATAGTGGATTTCATTTCATTTTTGAATGTTTCACCATCCCCCCCACCTAGGATTTAATTTGTGGTTTCTACGACAACCATGCCTCCACAATAGAGATGAGACCAGGCAATTTTTTTCCATGAAACACATATCTCAAGGAAACGCATTGAGCACTTACCCTCATTCTAAGGATTGTACCTAGGGTAAACCAAATTCTACATAAGTTCAAGGCTTTGTCAACATAGGGCTCAAGCCCATTACAATAATATAATTTTCATGATTGATCGGAATGGCCACAGTTTTGTCAATAGACTGTCGACGTTTTGGATCCAGATCAAGATCCATCTTCAGGATAATGAGCCCAGATTCAAACGATGAGAAGAATTGGTATTAAGACTGGAGGTGGAGGGAAATCTAGGTGTCGAATAGGTTTTATTGGTAAAGTTCTTTATTAATCATGATTAAGTTTTTTAAGGTTTTCATTTTGTTTTATTGGTTTAAATGTTTATTTTAATTTATTATTAGTTTAATGTTTATTAATATTATTTTTAATTAATTAGATTCTAAGTATTATGTAGTTTAAGGAGTAGGGTTTATTTATTAATAGGTTTGTTTATCTTATGTTTAATTAACTAGAATCTAGGTATTATTTTAATTAACAACATTAATAGGTTATTTTGAGAATTTTGCTTTTTGTTTAATGCTTATTTTAAATTGTTATTAATTTCATGTTCATTAATCTTAATTTTAGGGTTTATTTGTTAGATATTATGTAAATTATTAAGTTATTTAGGGTTCTGTTATTAAGGTTTTGAAGTTTCTTAAATATTTATTAGTTTAAGGCATTAAACTTAATTATAATCAATTGTGTTTCTAGGTTCTAGGTTAAGTTAATTAAATGGGTTTTTTTTATTAATCTATCTTGAACTAGGTTAGTTTTAATTATTATTAAAATTATTTATTCAAAGTGTTTTTTATTGGGTGTGATTTTTAATTAGGTGGGGTTTAATGAATTAATTTTAAAATTGAGATTATTATTGTTTATTATGAATCAAAGGGAACCAATTTTCGCTTAGTTCTAACTCACTATCTCTGTTTAGATTACTAGGATGTTTCCGGATTTCAATGGCTTCTCTAATACGTTGTTTAAAGAGGTGGTTTTCTTTGGTGAGGATTTTGGTGTCTTCTAGGCGAATGTGGTGTCTTGTTTTAAGGGAGTGTTCAGCTAGGGAAGAGGTGTGGATGCGTTCATTCTTAATGTCAGCTCCATGTTCTTTTATCATGATATGGAAGGAGCGATCGGTTTCACCGATGTAGCATTTTCCGCATGAGCACTCTATTTTGTAGATTCCTTTGCTTTTGTGAGGGTCGAGTTTGTCTTTGACATATCTCATATTATGTTTGATGGTTTCAAGTGGTTTGAAGCAGGTCTTAATCTCTTTTTTGCTAAGGATTCTTGGAATCTTATCAGTCACTCCTTGGGATTTAAAAAAGATTCTAAAGAGTCCAAAACTCTAACATTAATTTAGGATTGAGGCATGCTAAAACCCTAACCTTAACACTAGACAAATATTACATTATGTTAAATACTAGGCCGCTAACAAGAGAACGGTTCCATTCTTTTAGCATTGTACTTGTTCCATAGTTGACTAGAGTATCTGGGAGTGGGATAATACAACACAACAGAGGAGGTAGAAGAATATGTAGCAACCATTCACACCACATTGTCAAAGACAACTCCACAATGAGTGCCCCTTTGTTTGTACTTGCATTTTGTAACTAAAGAAACGAGAGCAAAGCATAAGCCTCACCTTCTAGCAGAGTTTTCTCCTGTTTTGGGTTTCCTAGGTCACATCTTGTGTTCATTTGTGTGGATGGTGTGTTCATTTTCTTGTTCTTTCATTTTTGGATTTCAATTATTTCCATAAATTTGAGCACTAAGTTAATAATAATAAATATGAGATCTAAGGAAATAAATTGCATAATAAAAGAGTTCATAATATTGCAAGATCTATTGTGATGAATTGTTCCAATAGAATATACATGACAGTTTACAAATAATACAAGCTAAACAATCAATACTAAGAATAATGATGACAAAAATATAAAAAAACCAATACAGAAGCTCATCAAGCCCTCATAATGATATCTCTCATTTACATCAATTTTATTAATATTGTGTTTATGGGATTAATATGAAACTAGCTTAGGTTTTTTTTTCTTATTTGAATACTAGTGAATTTGTAATTATGTTTCCTCCAATCCCCATCCATGTTAATTGATTTACTGATCAAGTTTCCTCTAATCCCTTCCATATAGTTGAATTTCTTTCTCGATTTTATATAGTTAAATCTTAAAACCTTATATCATCCTTCCCATTTCTTATGATCTAGTTGCACCGTTTTAATGATATCAAGTGTATAATATATATTTAAAGTAATTTCCAAGCTTTATCAATGGTATAACATCTATTTAAAGTAAGTTCAAAGTTTTAATATCGGTAATGCAAAGTTTGAATAAAGCTTAGTGGTTAGTGTGTTGGTTTTTATTTTGTTTCACTTGAAGGTTAAGTGAAATTTTGTTTGATATTCTAAATTAATTAAGGTAGGTTTTTATATTAGGAAAGAGAATAGTGATGATAATAAATATTTGATCAGAAAAAAAATATTAATCATTGGCACGATGAAATATATTCTTAGAGTAAGATTCTCCTCCAACATTTAAGGCAAAGTTATATTCATTAATGGTTGAAGTGTAAAGAAGTTTAGAGACAACAAAAAACAATGAGAAGAATTTTTTAATTGTTAAGTGTATTTGTGGTAGGTACACTACAATAGCAAATAAAGGGAGCAAACC
>ML792403.1:244824-256395 GCA_009831015.1 Picea engelmannii | reverse complement strand
TAAATATAGGATTCGATAAATTGCAAGAGAAATGCATCGCTTTCGAAAGGGAACTAGATAAAAGATGTGATGAATTGATACAGAATTGCGTTTATGTGAGAAAGAAATTACAAAAAAGAAATAATGGGTTGTTATGTGACATTGTTACGTTTGAGGAGCAAACACGAGTGGCGTTTAGGGACGTGGTCAAGATAGGGAAGGCGGCTAGGGAAAATGGCGGCTAGGAAGATAAAAAGAAACCGAAAAAATGTTCACCTTGGAAGTTGTAATGAGTAGATTCTATGTATTTTGATTCGGGTATTGGCTAAACGTTCTATATTTTTGGTTTTTTGGTCGGAAATTTGGATAAAATTGCTATTTTCTGGTCTTGTATTTATATTTCTGAATGCATAAATGGATTCAAGGTGCTGAAAAAACCCCAAGTTACTAGCATCATATAAACTTAACTACAAGAATCTGCAAATCCAACCATTTCTCACTGGTAAAATCAAACTAAAAACGTCACCCATAAACCAAAAGGTAGAACTTTTAGATTTTTTTTGGTTCCATTTATATATTCCAACCTATTTAAAATTATATAGACAGAAATAAAGAATATTTTATTCTAAAAGACATAATCTTATATAAAAATGCAACTTGTTATCTAGTGTGTTATACAGTTTGAGTGGGTCTAATGGTTAAGAACATGTGTTTCCTCCTAAGAGGTCACAAGTTCAAATCCAGAGGAGGGTAAGGTAGGGTAGAAATTGTTGGATTTGTAGATTTAAGTGATTATTTTTCAGCATAACAACAAAAAAGCTAGCCAAAGCCAATACTAAATAGTAATACTCTTGTAATATGAAAATACAATAAAAGTCAATGATATGGTTGGTCCATTAACACCCACATATTGGAGCAAATGATTACTAGACTTCCATGTTTAGTTTGGGCTTGAAGGAAAACATAAATGCATTAAAATATTTTCATCTATTATTAAGTTTTTTTCTTTAAATAATATTTACCTATTGTTTAGTAATTGTTTTATAGTGATATTTTGAATATCAAAAATTGATACTTATTAATACCATAAATTTTAAATATAATTTTAATTTAAATCTCTCAATTTAGAAAATGCATTTCCAAGATCCCATTACCTTTATTACTTTGATGTTGAAACTTGAAACTCCCAAAAAAATCTCAAATTCTCAAAACCATTTTAAAAACATTAATACCCAAAATGTCAAAAAATTGTTAATCTAGCTAAACATTCTACCTGAAAATTTCATAAATCTACAGATTTGATTCATAACACCATAATATCCCTTATAGTCATAACTATATCCTTTGAAATAATATACTAACAAATAAAGTCAAACCTTAACTATATACCTACAAAACTTAATATAATATATTATTTTTAAATATTTCATGGAGAATTTTTTTTGATTGTCTCATACTAAATATTTAACTTCTTAAACTTTGAAACTCTCCATAATAGGTAAGCTGTATTACAGTCTGAAAACTATCCGAAAATGTTATTTTTCTATTTTTCAATATGAGATCGTGCAAACCAAAACATATTGCTATTTTCCTTATTATGGAAAAGACGCAAAACATAGATTTGTTTATTGGACTCGAACCATTTTCACTCATACTTCTAACAATCATAGGAAGGTAAAAAAAATCCTATATTGCTCTGCTGCTTGGAAGGTTTGTTCAAAATGCTCCTCACTGGATAATCATTTCTGTTCACAGACGATGACGGATCGCTCCTCCCATCACCAAGTTTATTTTTATCCCGCACAATACTCACCACTTCAGGCCAACTGGAAGCTGCAGGATCTTCTCCATAGCCTGCTCTGCATCTATTGGTTCTTATTTTTCCATCGTGTCCATTCCTAGAGAATGCATGTTTCCACACCCAACAAAATCTTTTTTTTTCAACAATCACGTATTTCCATGACACCTCCACAAGGCATCAACAATCGCACTACTTGCTCCGAGCAACGCACTTCCATTTTCTTCGTTTAGTAGGAAGAATGTACCCAATAGCCACCACCAAGGCTATTGGTGTACAACGTATCTAACTTGTGCTCAATGCGTAAGTATCACAAGACCAATGTAACTTCCTTTGGTGTGCATCCCAACTCCTCAAGTCATTCTACAATAAGTTGGAAGTCATATATCCCCATGGACTTCCTACAAAAGTTCATGATTGTTGTGGTGTGTCATTCTTCCACTCCTAACTCTTCCACATTTTTCTCTAAGTCTAGTTGAGTAAGTGCCTCCACACACTATCTTGACTCAACCGCTAAAGTCTCTGCGGTGGGTGAGTTTATTGTTCGATCCTCCACAATGTCTTTGACCTGTAGTTGATAATGATTCATTTGGTGATGCCCACCTACTCCATGGTCTCAACAAGTGAAGACTTCAATTGTCCCCTACACTCACGTTCATGGTTCTACAAGTTCCTTAATCGACCAAACTTCCCCATGGTTTCCTTCACTGAAGTCTTCATCGATGTCAATTGTTGCTCTTATTGCCCCAAACTACTCAAAGATGTTGCGGTTCATATGACCTATTTCTACCATGTCACATCACAAGGCTCGTCTGTGCTTCCACTAACTCCTTCTACCAACCTGATCAGAGATATCCTAGGTGTCCTCCCAAGCTTCATCTTCATCATCAAGGGTGTACTTGGTGTTCTGGCCTCATCCAAGAATACTGAAAGAATTTCATGAATGAGAGGAGGTGCATTGGAAAGTATGAGGAAGTTCAACCTCAAGATCATCGCATGATCATCCAATGGAGCTATCAAGAGATCCATTTTTCCAAACCACTCCCCCACTCTCAATGGTGCAAAACGAACTATCTCGGTCACTAGCACTACTACTGAGCTCATCACTTTACACATTCCATTGTTGCTCTCAGGTTTGTGATGAAAAGACTTTGTGGCTCACTCACTCATAAAATTGTGGGTTGCACCAGTGTCAACCAATGCTACCATCTTCAACCCACTTACTATTGCATTCACAAATAAGAGTCCCTCAACTTCTTCATTCTTTGAATATTGTACTCGAGCTCTTGCGTTGAAATCCTACATGTGTTTCACCAATGTTTCCATGGCCTCGTTCATTTCTTGCAAGGATAATTTTAAGGATGAAAATTTATATTAAAATGTAGAAACTTGGGGTAATCTAACTAGTCCTTAATATGCAAAATGCAAAATGTAAAATATTTGGCAATAGTTTTGTAAAATTATTCTAATTTCGAAGGATCTTATATAGTTTCTCTAAAATTTTGGTGATTTTTAAGGTAAAATAATTCAATTCTATGGAATTTGGGCGAATCATTTTAGAAAAATGGAAATTGGTGAATTTTTTAAGGAAAAACCATGGAAAATTAACCCATTGGAGAAATTTAGCCCCGAAAATTTTCCCTAATTTCTTCCATCGATTTCTACTCTTGAACCACCTCTATCAAGGGTTTGGGATATTCTGTTGTTCTTGTTATTCGAGCCTCCTCTTTTTCAACCTACAAAGCAAACCTTCCTCGCATCGAACAGTCCTTCACAAGATGATTGTGTAAACAAAAGTAACACTCAACCATCTTACATTTCTTCTTGAGTGGCATGGAATAATCCTTCATTTTTGTGTTGTCTTCATGTTGGGTGCTCTCCTCCCTCAGTGATCCTATCCATCCTATGCCAAAGTCTCAGTACCCCTTTCCAATGCCTTCAATTCATTGATCTTGAACTCCATCTACACATTGAATTCATCCATTCTCACAAAATCCTCTTAGAGTTTCATGAATTGTTGAGCTACACTATCTATCTTTATCTTCCAAGCTTCATCACATGTTCTATCCATTTCAATCTTATATTCGTGAGTTCTTCTCGTTCTATCCAAGATTCACCTTCCACTTGTCTCATGAAGTCTTATCATTTCTCCAACTCTTCACAGCATGATCCAAGTCACTTGGCCTTCCCAATAGTTCTACGTAACTCCCTCGCACTATTCAAAGTTTAGTATGAGTCATGCAACCATCTACACATTTAAGTGATCGTTTCACCCTCAAGAAATTTTCTCTTGGTTTGTGTATGGACACGGGATATCCACAAGTTTGTGATCAAACCACCTGCAATGGAACATTCCACCTTCTCGAATCGTTCACCAAGGTCTATGCCCAAACTCCCTCTGCGATCAAATCTATGACAAGTATTTCGATGAACTCTACGATGAGTTATGCGACAAGTTCTATGACCACCCACCCTATCTAAGTGCTTTGCTTCACCGCAACTCCGCTCTCAGACTATACAAGGTGTGTGCCCAGAATAGTCTTCCATCGCACTGTCAATCGACACCTCTATCGTAGGTTTGACACCAATCGTCTCTACGATGAACCAGTTTACCCCACTGAACTATTCACCAAGTCTACGACGGGTTCTGGATGTTGAAATATTGAGCGGGGAATGAATGAGTGTGAGCACTTATTTTCTCTTTTAACCACAATGTATATTCTTTTACTTTATGAGAATTATTAAATAGTTTAGCATTAACATTTAATGTATCATCAACAATATAAATCAACCATGAACAATAAGAAACCACAAATACACACTACACTAGAATTTTATGTGGAAACCCAATGCGGGAAAAAACCACGGAATGTTTTTCTTATATGTCAGAAAAAATACATTCATGGGAAGCACCAACTTCCTTATTTTCCAGCTACAAATGGAAGGAGGCTCCAACCTAAAGGAACCTCCAATTCCCCAATTCTCTTACACCAACCAAAAGGAGACTACAACCCCCTTTCCTTGTCTTGTCCAACCACCCATAATTATAAATGTAGACAACCTGTCACTTTTTTTGTACTTCATCAATTGTCACCACTCAACCTTTATGCCTCAAACCATCATCCCAAGATCCACAACAATGTATTCCAAAAAAAATACTCATGAACTACTATGACATTTATGTGTTGGACTATCACAGAATATAGACCCTAACATACACAGTAAACCATACTTCTCAAACTATAGCTGACCTAATGGAATTGAACTTTTGAACTTTGGTTTTCTCAACAGATCCACGCCCTGTGCTCTGTAAACCCACGGATGTCAACGCTCTGTCCCATTGTAGCTCGCGGATGTTCGCTCCCTACTTCCTTTGCAACTCATGGATTCCTTTGCTTTTGTGTGCATTCGCGTATTCCTTCTCTGAACCCTGTGGATGTCTGCGCTTTTCCTTCACTGCAACTCGCGGATGGTCACACTCCTCCTTCACTTCCACTCATGGATAGACTCGGGAAAACCCTAGAAATATAAGTTCAACTTCGTCCCTTTGGCTCCTGCAAATTCTCTCTTCACTGAACTTTACTGCCTCAGACTCACTGCTTCAGATATTATGTCAATAGCACCTGCTCATAAGAGTTTACAACATAGATATTCAATGTGCTCAATAAGGTGCAAATGGGAGTCTCTTGATCTCTTATTTATACTTCTCAAGTGCCTTCCTTTAGGGGCTATCTTGTAACTGTTTTACCCATTTTCCTTATTTTAGGGCTAACCCACATTCTTGTTGCAACTACTTTAACCATAATTAGTAAACTCATAATTTATTTGATACAACTTCTTTACCCATAATTAACTTCCTATTGCAACCATTTTGACTACAAAACTTCTTTAATACTTTATAGAGGCTTCTACAATAATTGACTTCTTGTTTACCTTCTAGGAGTTTCTATATTATTCTTGAGGGTCCTCCAATATTTACAAAGCCATATCTCCTCAATCATAAGGATCCATGTGACGTACCACCTATCACCAGAAACAACGGGATGTGTACTATCCATCTATGATAGTCTTACTTGCAAATACACTAGTTGACCTTCATGTCTTTATTCCTCGATCAACTGTGGGTTCCATGACCATACCTTCGGGGCTACCGGAATTTTCTACCGGACCTGATTCAAGGGTTGACATCAATGACAACCAACTCAATCTTTCAACAATATCACCCTTTGTCATTTAAGGCAACACTCTGATGCAATGTTGATGGCATGGAAACACTTATGTTCACGTTCCCCCTATGACCATCGCTCCTCTTGCGATCATGCCTCTGTTTTTTCTCTCCATTTACCTGCCTCTTATTACTCTCTCTTTCCCCCTTTGACATCAATGGCAAAGGATAACCTCCCTTTGGGGATGCTCCCCCTATGTGAACTGTCATTTGGGATGCTCCCCTTGTTTGAATTTTCCTTTGGGCTACTCCCCCTGTCTGCAAGCTTCAAATATTTATGCTATCCTTTTTATTTTTATGGTGCTTCCTCATGTAAATACGTGACATATATGAAAAGAATTCAAAAATTCACCATGGGATAGAAACTACTCCAAGTTTCTATCAAAGATACTCAAAGGTATCCCTCAGAAGAGATTTGGTGAAGATATCTGCAATTTGTTCTTTTGTCCCAATATACTTGACCCTGATGTTCTTCTCTGCAACTTGTTCCAATAGAAAGTGAAACTTGATTGGAATATGTTTCATCTTGGAGTGCATCACTGGATTCTTTGAGATATTGTTGGTGTTGGTGTTATCACAAAATATTGGAATGGACTCATCATATTCAACTTGTATATCCTTCAAAGTTTGTTTCATCCATATAACTTGAGTACAACATGTTGTTGCTACAATATACCTTTCTTCTATTGTAGAAAAATATATTGATTATTGTTTCTTGCTCAACCATGATACCAGGAACTCCCCTAACCAAAAATTTGCTCCACTTGTACTTGTTTTGTCATCAGTGCAACCTGCCCAGTCTACATCTGTGTAGGAAACAAGAGATAGATCATTCCCTTTTGGATAGCATAATCCAAACTCTTATGTGCCTTTGAGATATTCAAATATCCTCTTCACTTCCATAACATCTTATTCATTTGGTGTTGCTTGAAACCTTGCAACATGTCCAACTTCCTGCATCACATACGGTCTAGAAGTTGTCACATAGAGTAAGATTCAAATCATTGATATGTATTGTCTCTAGTCCACATCCTTAGAATCACCATCCTTACTTAACTTACAACTAATCTTAATAGGAGTACTAACTAGTTTGCAATCTTCCATTCCAAACATTTTTAGCATTTCTATGATATACTTGGTCTGAGAGATGAAGATACTTTTGTTGCTTTGACATATCTGTAATCCCAAAAAGAAAGACAACTCTCTAAGTAATGACATCTCAAGCTCATTTTTCATGTCTTTGGAAAACATTTGACTCATCTTGTCATCATCACTTCCAAAAATAATATCATCAACATAAACTTCAATTATCAAGATACTATCTTGATTTACCTTTATGTAGAATTTGTTGTATGCATTTCATTTCATGAACCCTTATTATTCTAAGTACTTGTCGAGTCTTGAATATCATGCTCTAGGAGCTTGTTTGTAATGATCCCAAGCCAAATTTTTCGCTTGGAATCACTAACTACTACTGATTTATTGTTGTGCAGGTGTTTATTGGGTTATTAAGTGCATACAAGATTCATCCAACACATGAAGATCATAACACAATCAAGATATAGAAGCACAAGCAAGATCTGACCTTTTTATTATGCAGAATCAATACAATAGATGGTCGATCTGGCATAAACCTCAGATGGTCGTACAAGAAATATATATGAGCTGCTACAAAATGCTCTGCCGATACAAAATAAGCCTCCAAAGGTTGAATGAGTAATGAAGACCAATACCCAGCAAATCTGGATGTCAAATCCTCTAGCTGAAGAGTGCCACCCTCCAAGTGAAGACTGAAACCTTCAAGAATTCATCCCTGATGGCAAGATGCTCCAAATGAGCTCAAACTCGTCCTAATGATAGATCAAGGCAGTGGGAACCTCCTCCTGAAGTTTCAAGCCCAACGTCCAAGTTTAGCCCCTCCAACTGATGAATCTCCTAAGGGAGTTGCACCCTCATGAATAGCTGAAACCCCAATGCAACTCGTCCCTGAATAAATACAACTCCAGATGGCTTGAAACTCTCCCGGAATGTAGATCGGGCTAAGAGAATCCCATGGGAGAAGTTTCAGGACCAAATCACAAGCAGATCTCTCTAGATCTGAGTTTTTCTGAATCACAGGATGTCCCCTATGGCTCCAAGACATCCCAATATATAGATAATAATATGAGGATGATAACCCTCCAAAAAAGTCCTCAAACTGATGATCATGCCCTTGCAAACAAAACCCAAGTGTCGGAATGGCCCCAAGCCCTTTGGATAAGATGGATTGAACCTCCCTCTAGATAATGGTGCACCCTTGCTGGAATCACAAGAACAGTACGGCCTGCTACCTTCTAAAGTGCTAGATGGAGATGAGCTGAGACTAGAATGGTGTGGAGGAGTCTTTCATCCCCGAGACCAAGTTGTGGAACAAGGTGAGTGGATATTTCACCATTGAGTTGATCACAAGGGTTTGTACAGCAAAACCCCCAAACTGAATGCTCAAGAGAAATAGCAAATGCTAATCCAAAACCATAATGAATAATAGGTGCACCCCAGCCTCTTACTTATACCTTTTCCTTCTAATTCTCTCTTGAGTTAGGTTAACTCCCAAGGTTAATCTTCTATTCTTCTATTGAGTTATCCTTTACCTTTAATCCCCTTTTCCTTTCTTAAGTCAACTTAAAAATATAACTTTAGCTTCATTGACTTCCCCCTTCAGTGTAAGACTATGACCTAGTGGGGGTGCCCAGGCCACTGAGTCTCCTCACCCCTCTCTAAGAGGTGGGGGACATTACATTGTTTGAGACCATATAGTTCCTTCTTCAACCTGCAAACATAATTTTATTTTTCTTACAACTGAAATCCTTTTGGTTGCTCGATGTATACTTCTTCTTCTTACTCTCCATTTAGAAAGGTTGACTTTGCATCCATCTGATACACCTTGATATTTTGAACATACATAATCTAGAATCAACATGATTGCTTCCATTCTGGCAACTAGGGAAAAGTTATCTTCAAGTTATATACCTTCAACCTGAGTGTATCATTTACATACCAATCTTGCTTTGTTCCTAGTAACCTGTCCATCCTCATTCAATTTGTTTCTAAAGACCCACTTTGTACCAATTATGTTTTTGTTCTTCAACCTTGGAACAAGTTCCCATGTATCATTATTTCCTATCTGGGCCAGTTCTTCATTCATAGATTTGATCCAGTATTCATCCCTGTTGGCTTCTTCAAAATTGCTTGGCTCAATTGTGGATAAAAGTGTTAGGTGTTGTTGTTCTAGTGAATGTTTTCTTCTTTGGGTTTCAACTCCTTCATATTTATTCCCAATGATTTGTTCTAATGGATGATTTTTTTGCACTCGTCTGCTAGGTGTCTTGGAGATGCCTAAAGATCTTGTTTCTCTTGCTCTACCTTTGACTACTCTTCTTCTTCATCTTCTTCTTCATCTGCTTCTTCTTCTTTCAAATCTTCTTCGTGATCTTGTTCCACTGAATCTTTGCTTCCTTCTTTTGTCCTCCTTCCATTTGTTTCATCAATCATCACATTGAATTTTTCCACTATTTTGTTGAGCCTTAGATTAAAGCATTTGTATGCTTTTATTTTTATTGAGTACCCAACTAGTATGTCTTTATCAACTCGAGAGTCAAATTTTTCAATCCTTCCATCTTCTCTTTTGATATAACATTTGCTTCCGAACACTCTGAAATGATTCACATTTGTTTTTCTTCCTTTCCATAGTTCGTAGGGAGTTTTATCACTTTTATTTCTGAGCATTCCTATGTTCTGAATATGAATTGTTGTATGTACTTCTTGTACCCAAAATACGTCCTTTAACTTGGAAAATTTCAACATGGTTCTGACCATTTCCTGTACTATTTTGTTCTTCCTTTCGGAAACTCCATTTTGTTGAGGTGTCCTGGCTGTAGAGAATTGTCTCTTTATCCCATGTTCGCTACAAAATATATGAATTCCTTTGATGTAAACTCTCCTCCATTGTTTGATCTCAAACACTTGATTTTTTATTCTGTCTCGGTATCAACTATTTCCTTGTATATCTTGAATTGTTCAAATGCCTCTGACTTCTTCCTGAGAAATCAAACTACAATTATCAGGCTTGTGCAGTCATCAACCAGTAACATAAAGTATTGTTCTTCATTCAATCCATTTGTTCTTGTCAGTCCACATAGATTTGTATGTAAAATCTTTGTCAGATTTGTTGTGGAGTACTCCTTTGATTTGAATGTGGTCGTGTTTGTTTTCCCTGTAAACACTGCTTGCATAGAGTATTTGTTGGCTTCAAGATCTCTGGAATTTCTCTTGCTTCTTCCTTTCTGTTAATTGACAAGATTATCAAATTTTATGTGACCCATTCTTCTGTGCCGGAGCCAACTTTCATCATCCTTCCCTAGGTAACATCTTTCCTTTCCAATTTCATTTAGTACATATATGTTGCTTGGAGTTCTTACAACTTTAGCTACCAACTTTCCTGATCTTGCTTTCCATATCTCACATTTATCTGAGTCAAACATAAGTTTGTTTCTTTTATCACACATATCACTTACACTTAGAATATTGTGCTTCATGTCTTCAACTAGTAGAACATTTTATGCCCTGGCATCCTTGTTTCCAAGCTTGACTTTGCATCTTCCTATAATTCTAGTTGAGTTGTCATTCCCAAATGAAACCGATCCATCGCTTTCCTTCTTCAATGTTAAAAACATGTCCTTATCACGTGGCATATGCTTTGAGAAACCACTATCAACATACCATCCACGTTTCTTGTGTTGAGCTTGCAAGGAGAGCATACATCCTTTAGTGTCAAATTTATCCTGCTTCTTTATCCATATCATTTGTGGTTCTTTTCTGTGGTTGTTGATATTTTGTTGTAATTCTCTAAGTGGAACATTCAATCTACAATCTTTGGCCATGTGTCCAAAGTTGTTGCACTTGTAGCATTCTACTTTAGGGCTCAAGCATTGTTGCACTTATAGCATTCTACTTTAGCGCTTCGAGATCTTCGGCATTCTACTTGTGTCAAAAGGTTGAGCGTCATGGGTGTCATGGGGGGCGAGGTCGAGCATTGCCCTCCATGGCACCCGCAATGCCCATCCAGTCTGTGCATGTAGGGGGCAATGCCCGGCATCACCTCAACCCCCACGGGTTAAGACCTGGTCCCGTGGAGCTAGGCCTTATCCCGTGGGAGCTGGGGTGATGTCGGGCATCACCCTCCATGCCCAAATTCATAAAAAATATTTTAAATTTGGTTTTTTTAATAACATTTTTATTATGTTTCATTTAGTTTTAAAATAATTTTTTTATATAAATGTTTTTTTAATTATTTTTTTAATATTTTATTTTAATGTTTTAAAACTATAAAATATGTAATCTTTTAAATTTTTTTAGAAAAAAAATAAATATTGGGTATAGATTTTTCTATTTCACCTTAATATATTTTTAAAGTTTTTGTGTTATTTTTATGTATGTTTTTTTTTTTATTATTTATTAAATTTTGTATTAGTTTTTTTAATATATTTTTAACCTTTTTTCAATTTCTTTACATTTTTTTAGGTTTATTTTT
>ML792403.1:230135-243332 GCA_009831015.1 Picea engelmannii | reverse complement strand
GTGAATCAGTATGAGCACTTATTTTCACTTTTAACTACAATGTATATTCTTTTACTTTATGAGCAATATTCAACAATTTAGCATTAAAAGTTAATGTATCATCAACAATATAAATTAGCCATGAACAATAAGAAACCACAAATACACAGTACACCAGAAATTTACGTGGAAACCCAATGTGGGAAAAAACCACGGAATTTTTTTTGTATATGTCAAAAGAAATACATTCATAGTAAGCACCAACTTCCTTATTTTCCAGCTACAAGTGGAAGGAGTCTCCAACTTTAAGGAAGATTCAACTCCCCAATTCTTCGACACCAACCGAAAAGAGGCTACAACCCCATTTCCTTGTCCCATGCAACCACCTAAAAATATAAATGTAGAAAACTTATCACTACCACTGAATCAGTCAACTTGATATTGATATGTCACTACCACAACCTATCAACTGTCACCACTCAACCTTTATGCATCAAACCCTCATACCAAGATCCACAAGAATGTCTTCCAAAACAAATACTCGTGAACTACTGAGACATTTATGTGATATTACAGAATATAGACCCTAAGATACACAGTGAACCATACCTCTCAAACTATAGTTGACCTGATGGATTTCATATTTTGAACTTTAGTTTCCTCAACAGATTTGTGCCATGTTCTCTATAAACCCGCGGATGTCCGTGCTCTGTCCCACTGTGGCTCGCGTATGTTCACTCCCTACTTCCTCTACAACTCATGGATTCCTTTGCTTCAATGTGCATCCATGTTTTCCTTCTTTGAACCCTGTGGATGTCTACAATCTTCCTTCACTGCAACTCGTGGTTGATCGCACTCTTCCTTCACTTCAACTCACGGATAGCCTTAGGAAGACCCTAGAAATATAAGTTCAACTTCGTCCCTTCGGCTCCTACAACTTCTCTCTTCACTAAAATTCACTGCCTCATACTCATTGCTTCAGATCTATCAATAGTACCTTCTCATAAGAGTTTACAATACATATATTCAATGTGCTCAATAGGTGCAAATGGGAGTCTCTTGATCTCTTATTTATACTTCTCAAGTGCCTTCCTTTAGGGGCTATCTTGTAAATGTTTTACCCATTTTTCTTCTTTTAGGGCTAACCCACATTCTTGTTGCAACTACTTTAACCATAATTAGTAACCTCATAATTTATTTATTACAACTACTTTAACCATAATTAACTTCTCATTCTCACCACTTTGACTAGCAAACTTCTTGAAGACTTTCTAGAGCCTTCTAGAATAATTGGCTTCTTTTTTACCTTCTAGGAGTTTCTAGATTATTCTTGAGGGTCCTCCAATCTTTAAAAAGTCATATCACCCCAACCATAAGGAGCTACGTAACGTACCACCTATCACTAGAAACGACATGATGTGTACCATCCATCTATAATAGTCTTTCTTGCAAATTTACGTTGACCTTCATGCAAGGATGATTTTAAGGATGGAAATTCATATTAAAATATAGAAACATAGGCTAATCTTAGTAGTCCTTAATATGCAAAATTAAAATGTTTGGCGATAGTTTTGTAAAAATATTCAAATTTCTAAGGATTTTATATAGTTTCTATAAAAATTTGGTGATTTTTAAGGTAAAATAAGTTTATTCTATGGAATTTGGGCGAATCGTTTTTAGAAAAAATGGAAATTAGCGAATCTTTTTTGGGGAAAAACCATGGAAAATTAGCCCATTTGTGAAATTTAGCCCCTAAAATCATCTATGCCTTCATGTCTTTATTCCTAGATCAACTATGGATTCCATGACCATACTATCAGGGCTACCAAAATTTTCTACCAAACTTGCTTCAACGGTTGACATTAATGACAACCAACTCAATATTTCAACAGTGGACATTCCCTTTGAACTATCTTCGTAACGAAATTTTAAATCACCTTCAATGCACCTCAACACCACCATTCTGACTACGGTAGTGGTGAATAGCCAAATTATCTCTGATACCACCTGTCATGAAGGTGATAAAGTGATGAAGAGCTCACCAAACTATCTTCTAAGCTTTCTCTCATACCACTTGTCATGACTCCACAGGACGTCTGTCCAGATCCTGTGATCATACACCTCCTGAAGGCATGCGGCATCGCGATGGTTCTCACATGGCTTCTTGGCAACACCAAGGATACTTCACTTGGATTACACCTCTTCACCTAGAGAATACCCGTACTCTATTCTAGTCTAGGCTACAGGAAATTCACACTCCTACTCTGTGTAATTCACTTGTATAATTAGACAAATTGTTACCAACTTAACACTTAGTCATTTAAGTATACATCCATGAACATGTGAAAAAAAAGAACACTTGCCAAAAAAACAAGAGACACACAAATATAGTGTGGGGGGTACAAGACATTCCTAGCACCTAGCTAAGTATTATTATTGTGAAACGGTTACAATATGAGCACTACTAGATCAATTTATAACTTTGACAAATTCGCACTACTCATCTATAACATCCCCACTACAAACCCCAATTTAGTTAATGATTTATGTAGATATGATGTATGGCTATGGCCAAGTGATGTGTATGTGAATTGTATTTTCTAAGTTTTAATAATAAAATGTGATTTCAACTACTAAGGGGGCATGTACAAAGATGGGTGTTGAATTAATCGACAAGAGAGAGAGAAAGGTCTAGAAGAATGCCTAATAGAGGGGTCCAAGGGGGCAATTACCCATGTTTATTAATTCCACCCACATTCCTAAATTTTATTATCATTATGTATTAAACTCTATTTTTTTATTGAGTGTCCCCAAAGCCAATTATTAAATGCATGTAAGAGGGTGGGTGTGAAAAAGTCACATGCCATAGTTATTGGGAGCATGGGGGCTTAGTACAATCAACTTGGGAAAGTGTGTGAGTCAAGAAAGTCAGCCAAAGGAGAGAAATGTGTATAATGATTAGCTATAGCAGTTTTGGGACAATCAATTTTTGGGCATGAACAACAAATAAAGAGAAAGAAAAAGAGTATGGAGCTAGAGTATCCATGGAGGGTGAATTCTAGAGCATATCTAGAGCATTTTGGAGCTAAAAATTGAAGAGTCGGGTTGTCATACCTGAAGAGTGAACTTCGGTGTGAATTGAAGAGTGAGGTTGTCAGGCCCGAAGAGTGAATATCGGTGTGAGCTTTTCCAACTGATTGCATGTCCCTTTTGTTCTCTTGCCCCACTTGCCTCCAAGTCTACCCAAAGAGCTACCCAAAGAGAGCATGGGCACTCAATGGCTATCGTGGAGTGTTTTAAAAGTATGACAATAACAATTTGGAGGAAGTTTACATGTAAAAATATCTTAGATTAACCTTCACCATAAGCTTAATTGAAAACATAATATTTAAAGAAAAAATAATTAAATTTAAAAATGCTATTTTAATTTAAATAACAAACATAAAAATGTTTTATTTTTACCAAAAGTAAAAGTTATATTTTATTGTTACTTAGTGACTAGTGATCATATATAATTAAGAAATTTGGTATTCTATCATTTATATAGATAAACCTTGAGAAAAATAGAGCAAATTAAAAAACATTTTATAATAAATAATATGATCTACTATTCTCTTATAGGCTTCCATCCATTAAGAACAAGAATATAGTCAGCTACTCAATGTAAACTAATTAAGCTACTTAATGTATAGCAATAAACTAATTAACATGAAGAGGCTTCTTACATTGCTTTAATTGCGAGTAAAATTCATTAATACAACGAGCAGAAAATTTTAAATAAAAAACTATAAAAAAGCATTAGATCTTATTTCCACATCATTTATACCAAATTAAATAATAGAAACAATATTATATTTTAACATAGTTCATATTCAATATATATGTAGAGCCAAACTGGTTCCATTATGGAAGTCCATTTATTTCATGAATGCCTTGAATCATGAAAATATAAAATTCTCAGGATGATGTTGAGGCTTTTTGCTGTAATCAAATTGGTAGCACTCTGCCGAAAAGATCATGGCCTCTATTTCATTTTGACCCACGTATTCCCATCAATGTAATTAATGTTCAAACAACGTGCGAGCTGCGAACGATTAGTGAGCATTTGAGACCACGATCTTTCCCTTCTTCTCCAGGCCCGGAACATTGGAACTCGCTGTAACCCACAGTGCTGCACACAGAGAGAGCGGAGGAAAAACAATAATATTAAATCGAGATATGGCATTCTTCCAGTCTTCGCATCCTTCTGGGAAGATAATGTCATCCATGTAAGTGTTAGCATACAGTGCTGTGGAGTAAGGTCCCCATGGCCTGCCCAGATACATTAATCCATTGCCTGTCAACTTGCATTGCAAAAGGACGAAACCTGAGTCTTCCGACGGAGAGGATCTCTTCTGAACTGTAAATGGCGCTGTCGTTCCACGTGATGACGGTGTTCTCGGCACCCGAGCCCCTCAGAGTTATGAATGGCTTCTCTGCAGGAATAGTCACCTTCTCCCTGCACGGTACATAGAATAAGGAACGAAGAGTTCAGTTTCTGTTCATAAAAGGGCCCTATCTCGACAGTATTTAATCCTTCGATTCAATCAAAGATCATATTGGTTTTCAGAAAACGTTCCATGACAAATAGTTGTCCAGAATGGAAACCTAACTTCATGTTGTTGTTCGAGCTTTCGAAATTTTCATCCAAAATCGTGAATCAGAAATGCAGCCATACACCGAATAACCTTGATGTATCGTTCTAAGAATATTTTCAATTCAACCCAGATGACTGGAGAAATCTATTATACAGCTCTAGCTATGTTCTCTTATGAAACAAACTCACTTCCAAATAAGCTATTCTAATTTTGGTTTCGTCCATTACTGACCTATAAATGCCCGGTTTGATATTAATGGTGACGGGGATCTTGTTATTCGCTGGAACTTCATCAATGGCGTCCTGGACCGTAGCGAAATCACCTTGACCTTTCTTATTTACTATAATCACACGGGCTTTGTCAAAGTTCGCAGGATTCCCCTTGAGTTTTCGAGACGAATTGGGCTTCAATTCCGTGGAATTTTCTCCCAGTTACTGCTACGTATTGCATGGCGTTGAGATATCCTACCGATGCAGTAGGCAGGTTTCGTCAAAAACACTTGCAAGAAATAAAGTGATAACGAGTAATCCTCTACAGTTTGCCATGGATGGCATTCGCAAGAAAACCAGAGATTCACGAATGAATGGATTCTCAGAACTTTCGTTATAAAGAGACCTTGTCGAAGCTCGCAATGAATTCTAGGTTAACAACATTGCAGTTAAATACTTGCAAAGGCCGTCATACATATATACCTGGTAAGCTCCATATTAGACTACCTTCCAAATCCTTTGGAATCAGTTGAACGTTCACCCAGGCAAGGGAAGTCATGTCCCCGCTGTCTTCACCGTATTTTAGCCAAATACTATTTAGTAACCAATTGGTTAAGATATGTCCATTCATCCAAATGCTATTCAGTAACCAATTCGTTATGATATGTATATTTATTAACAGTGAAATCAAACCGCGGTCTCTGTTAGTAAAGTGGTCCATAGGCTGGCATTTGATTATCTAATTTTATAGAGGACACCAGTGTCAAAGATTTTCATTTTTTCGTTACTCTGAATTGCATGTAAGATTCCATTTTGATGGAATTAGTTTTTATTTAACAATGGAAGAAAAGAGTAGCAACGTTTTAAAAAAATTTAATTATTTGTTGGAGATATGATATTAATTACAAGTTGGTGAGTTTTACTTAGTAGTCGTGTGTCCCTCTCCTAATACAAATTCGCAAGTTTACTCAAACTCAGTTTTGAGTTATTAAATGAAGTCAATCTTAATGTTGCTCGAGTCTAGTTAAGTAGATAAGAGTCACTTGAATTTATTTATGTCTGAAATGTTAAGTATGTTAGCTTCGGTAAGAAGTCTAAATTTTACTCTTATATATGTATGAGTTTGTAAGTTGTCATATACACACAAGATAGGCACAAGAAGCAACATCAGTTGAGAAAAAGCTTAGAGAAGTCTGAGATCACAAGCTCTATGTCTGAAAAGTCAACAAGAAGTTGTTAGAGCCGAACCTATGTGTAGTATTTTGTATATGTGCAATACCCAACTCTATGATATAGCACGCAACACTTAAGTTTGTAATATATATGTTATGAGTTGGTTATGCACATGAAGTGTATAAGTTCTGATTGAATGCAAGTATTGAGAAAATATCTGTCTTTGTATTTGTGCGTGATTTTGTAGGGTTACAAATTATGGACTTAGTGAAATCTTATAGCGTGCAGAAATCGTGCGACAGTTTATTCTATTTGCATAGGTGAAAGTTCGTCAACGTGCAAAAAAGTGAAGAGAGAGTATTGAGTTACTCAGAGTTGCATTGCGTGCTACAGATCTGATATTTGGTATCACAACAGGTTCTATCAAAACAAGTTCAAGAGCAGTAGCTCTGTTGTAAGGTGAAATATGGCTTCTACTTAAAATATGAAACCGCCCACTTTTAGAGGAAAAAATTATGAGTCATGGTCCTTGACCACGAAGGCACTGTTTTGAGGTCAAGATGTATGGGAGATAGTTGAGAATGGCTATCTAGAACCAACAGATCAGGCAATATACAATGTTCTCACACAAGCTAAGAAGGATACTTTGAATGATCAAAAGAAGAATGATGGAAAGGCGATGGTTTACATACGTCAAGCCATGCATAAGAGCATACTCCCAAGACTTGCATTAGCAAAGCATGGGACATATTGCAAACTTCTTCTCAAGGTATGGACAAAGTCAAGACTTCAAAACTACAAATTCTTAGAAGAGATTTTTAAACTCTATCAATGAAAGACATAGATTCAATAGATTTATTTTATACCCATGTTATTGGTTTGATAAATCATATTAATTCTCATGGTAAAACCATCGAAAAAAGAAAAGTTGTTGAGAAGGTACTTAGGAGTCTCCCTCCTAAATTTGATACCCTTTTTGTGACTCTGGAAGAGAGCAAAGATCTGGGTCATTTTAGTCTAGATGAACTACAAGCTTCCCTCATTAATCATGAACAAAGATTGGATAGGTCAAATATGCCATTAGAGAATGCATTTTTCGCGCAGTCATCTATAAGTCGTGGAAGAGTAAGGGGGAGAGCTAACTCGAGAGGAAGAAGAATAAGTTCTCTCGGAGGTGGACGCAGTAGCAATCCTGGAAACACTGGTGGAAGAGGTCAAAACCCAAATATCAGTTAGCCAAGTAGTCATAGAACTCACAAATCAAAGATCCAGAGCCATTATTGTAAAAACTATGGACATTATGCATATGAATGCAAAAAGAGACGGTATAATCAAAACAAGCAAGGTCAAGATCAGTGAAACAACACAAATAGTCCCTCTAGTCCTATGTTTATGGCGCACACTGAGACAATGCCTATAGTCTCACCAGTTGAATGCAACGTTTCTCAAGAAAGTCCTTGTGACATATGGTATCTAGATTCAGGCTGGAGTAACCACATGACAGGAAACTTAGAGTTGTTTTCTAGTTTGGATAAGTCAGTCCAAACAAAAGTTACACTAGGAACAGATATCCAAGTCATTGTCTTAGGAAAAGGTAGTATTAACATTTTAAATAAGCAGAGGGAGAAAAATGTTATGCGTGATGTTTATTATGTTTCTCGTCTAAAACATAATTTCATGAGCACATGACAGTTGTTACAAAAAAGATACAGAATCTACATGGAAGATCGTCACTTTGTGATTATGGAGAGATATCCAAGAAATCAACTTATTGCAAGAATCCAAATGACAAGTAACATAATGTTCTCATTGACATTGAAGCCAAACAAGAAAAAAAATACACCGCAAACTATAGGTAAAGAAAAATATGTGCAGTTAGACACTACATTTACAGCAGAAAGTGTGTGCAGTTCCAATGAAGAAAATAGTGCACGCAATATCAAGAAAGGAGAAAGTAGCACAAAGATGCAAGCAACATTCCAATCTGAAGTACAAGATGATTCTTGGCTATGGCATTTCATATTTGAACACTTGAACTTTGGAGGTATGAAGTTTCTACACACAAAGGATATGGTAAAAGGTTTTCCATTGATTGAAAAACTAGAAAGAATATATGAAGGCTATATTTTTGGAAAGAAACATAAAGAATCATTTCCAGTTGGCAAGTCATATAGAGAAAAAGTTCCACTGAAAATAATACATTCATATATTTGTGGACCAATGCAAACTCCATCTATAGGAGGCAGTAGTTATTTTTTGACATTTATTGATGATTTCTCAAGAAAGACATGGATTTATTTCATAAAACACAAATTTGACGCATTGGTTTGTTTTCAGCAGTGTAAATCACTTGTGGAGAAGTCGAGTGGTTATTACATCAAGGTTCTAAGAACTGGCAGAGGAGGAGAATATGTTTCAATTGAATTTCAAAACTTTTGTAAAGTTCATGGCATCTACAAGCAATTCACAGTGTGATATACACCACAACGGAATGGTGTCACAGAAAGAAAGAACAGAACCATCATGGAAATGGCACACAGTATATTGGAAGTCAAACATTTTTCAAATGAGTATTGGGATGAGGCAGTAGAAACTACAGTATACATCATGAACATATGTCCGACAAAGAGTGTTAAAAATAGAGGTCCTCAAGAATCTCGGATAGGTACGAAGCATAATGTGGCGCACTTAAAAAATTTTGGTTGTGTCACAAACGCACATGTTCCAGATGAGTTGAGAAAGAAGTTGGACAAAAAAGGATGGAAATGTATATTTTTTGGGTATTCTGAAGATACAAAAGTATACAAGTTGTATGACCCTATTGTAATAAATTCAACGTGTGGTATACACCGCAGCAGAATGGTGTCACGGAAAGAAAGAATAAAACCATCATGGAAATGGCGCACATTATATTGGAAGCTAATAATTTTTCAAATGAGTATTGGGATGAGGCAGTAGCAACTGCAGTATACATCATGAACATATGTCTGACAAAGAGTGTTAAAAATAGATTTCCTTAAGAAGCCCGGACAGGTATGAATCATAATGTGGTGCACTTAAAAAATTTTGGTTGTGTCACAAACGCACATGTTCCAGATGAGTTGAGAAAGAAGTTGGACAACAAAGGACAGAAATGTATATTTTTTGGGTATTCTGAAGATACAAAAGTATACAAGCTGTATGACCATGTTGCAAGAAAATTTATAATCAATCGCGACGTTCAGTTTATGGAGAATGAAGCATAGGATGGAAGCATAGAAAAGACAGACAGGATTATTAATTCTATGGAGCATGATGATATAGAAGAGGAAGTGGTTCAAAAACCAAGTACAAATCAATGGGCAATTCCTTCTACAATTGCGACACAAATCCCAACACAAACTACTCCAGTGAGATCAACATGTGTGCAGTCCACACCTAGAGGGCAGCAAACTCCAGCAAGTAGTCCAAGTAGTTCTACATCTCCAGATACAACATTAGCAAGTTTGTTACCAACGAAGACAAGAAGTTTGTGCGACATCTATAATGATGACACAACAAATTCATTTTCAGTTTTTTCTTTGTTTTCACAAATAGATTATCCATTAAATTTTGAAGAAGTTGTCAAAGATGACGTATGGGCTCAAGCCATGGATGAAGAAATTAGATGTATATAGAACAATCAGACATGGAAATTGGTAGATGTACCTGAAAACAAAGATGTGATAAGTGTGAAATGGATTTATAAAACCAATCAAGATACAAAAGGAAATGTGCAGAACCACAAGGAAATATTAGTTGCAAGAGGTCTTACACAGCAACATGAAATTGATTTCAATGAAAATTTGCACCAGTTGTGCACATGGACACAGTTAGAAAAGTGTTGGCCATTACTGTGTAGAAAAGATGGCCAGTTTATCAAATGGATGTAAAGTCGGCATTTTTGAATGGACATTTAGAGGAATAAGTATATGTGGAACAGCCACAAGGCTATGAGATTCCAGCACAAGAAAACAAATTGTACATATTCAAGAAAGCATTGTATGGATTAAAGCAATCTCCCAAAGCTTTGTATAGTCGCATAGATTCCTACCTCACACATAATGGATTTCAGAGAAGTAAATGTGATCAAAATCTGTACATCAAAGAAAATTATCAAGGTAACATGTTAATTGTTTGCTTATATGTAGATGATCTAATTTTTATAGGTGATTTTGGCATAGAAGAATTTAAGTTAGTCATGAAGGATGAATTTGAAATAACTGATTTAGGGCTTATGAGATATTTTGTGGGTATTGAAGTTCACCAGTCCAAAGCTAGTATATTTATCTCACAATCAAAGTATGCGCATGAAATTTTGAAAAGATTCAACATGATAAATTTCAAAGTAGCCCCAACACCTGTCATAACAAGATTGAAGTTAAGAAAGGAATATGAAGGGTCCAAGGTGGATCCCTCACTGTTTAAAAGAATGGTAGTCAATCTTATGTATCTAACAACAGCAAGACTTGATATTATGTATGGAGTGAGCTTGATTTCAAGGTTCATGGAAACTCCAAAAGAATCACATTGGAAGGTAGGAAAAAGAATTATGAGATATGTAAATGGAACAAAAGATTTTGGTATTATGTATTCTACTTCAAAAGATTATAGACTTATTGGATACACTGAAGTGATTGTGGAGGCAACATATATGACACGAAAAGTACCTTTGGGTGCACATTTCATTTTGGAACAGGTATAGTGTCATGGGAATCAAGGAAGCATACCATAGTGACTCTTTCTTATGCAGAAGCAGAGTACGTCGCAGCTACAAGTGTAGTGTGTCAAGCAGTTTGGATGAGAAGAGTGTTAAAATATTTTTTGCTCAAACAACAAGAACCACCTACAATATTTTGTGACAACAATTCAGCCATCATGTTATCCAAGAATCATGTGTTTCACAAGAAAACCAAGCACATTTATACAAGGTATCATTTTATCAGAGAATTGGTAAATAACAAGAAAATTCGTTTAGAGTTTTGTAGGTCAAAAGAACAAGTTGCATATATTTTTGCAAAATCTTTAGCAAGAGATACATTTCAGCATCTGTGAAGTAGTATGGGAATCTGTGCAATAACAGATGATTGAAAGTTCAAGCAAATTCAAATTTTTGATGTAAACTTTTGTGTCATGTAAATCCCACCTACTTATAATTAAGGGGGAGTGTTGAAGATATGATATTAATTACAAGTCGGCGAGATTTACGTCTCCGCCAATTTGTTAGTATGTATGTCATTCAGTCTGCAAATACAAATTTGCAAGTTTACTCAAACTTAGTTTTGTTAGTCAGCAAGCAGGGGAGTTATTAAATGAAGTCGATCTTAATATTTCTCGAGTCCAGTTAAGTAGATAAGATTCAGTTGAATTTATTTGTGTCTTAAATGTTAAGTCAGTTAGCATCTGTAAGAAGTCTTAGCTTTAGTCTTATATATGTATAAGTATGTAAGTTATCATATACACACAGGATGGGCACAAGAAGTAGCAGCAGCTGAGAAAAAGGTTAGAGAATCCTAAGAGCACAAGCTCTGTGTTTGAAAAGTCAACAGGAAGTTGTTGGAATTGAAGCTATGTGTATTATTTTGTATCTGCACGCAGCACCCAAGTCTGTGATATAGCACGCAACACTTAAGTTGGTAATATATATGTTATGAGTTGGTTATTCACATGAAGTGTCTAAGTTTTTATTGAATGAAAGTATTGAGAAAATTGTTGGACACAGTGGTACGATATTTTCATTGATGTCAAAAGGGTGCAAAAGAATCCAGTATAAACCCAAAGCTCAGAAGGAAGGACATTAATCGAAGATTAGAAGGAAGGACATTAATCGAAGATCAGAAGGAAGTACATTAATTGAAGCTCAAAAGGGAGAGTGCATTGCAGAAACATTATCGAGATTGAAATCCCCACAATAAAACTCCAAAAGGATCAAGGAGGAATCGTGTCCATTGATATAGTTTTCGGGAAAATCTTGGACCGTCAAATCACGCAAAATTCAAAGCCTACACAGAATAATCCCTTGTGAAGGATCGTGGCAATCTAATCATCCAATAAAATTTTGGGATTAATTGCAACCATGAGATCAGTTAGAACCATTGATCAAAGCCAAGTGGAAGGATAGCGTAAGTTTCGGGACATCGAAACTTCGCTACTTCAGCGGACATTGGAGATAAGGCAGAGGAACAAACTTGTAAAGTCACGAAGTCACGAAATTCCTCTAGTCGTTAGATCAAGGAGGCAATTCAAATGAATTCTCGACCATCTGATCGAGTTTAGTGGAAGGAAAATGTAAGCCAAAAATATCTCGGAGTCTTGAATTAAACGAATTGTTGTCAACCGTTGATCTGGAGTGAAAATATGAGAATCTTCATATCACAGTAAAGGAAAGGAGACAGTCAACTCTGACGCTGACCACTCAAGCAAAAAGAAGTATAGAACATGTAAGTTCACCCGAATATTGGAGCCATGAAGTCTCGAAGTGAATGAGGGCCATCAGATCTGGGCAATGCATGGTGACCATTGGATGAGGATAGGCGGGTCCAATGGTAGTCAACTTTAATGATGACCACTTCGGCGAAAATGGGTCTAAAACATGTAATTTCACCCAAAGGTTGGAGCCCCGAAGTCTCGAAGTGAATGAGGGACATCAAATCTAGAAAATGCATAGTGATCATTGGATGAGGATAGGCAGGTCCAATGGTGGTCAACTTCAGCACTGACCACTTCGAAGAAAAGGGGTCTAAAAAATGTAAGTTCACCCGAAGGTCGTAGCGTTGAAGTCTCGAAGTGAATGAGGGTCGTTGGATCAAGAATTCGGGTGAAAAATAGATCATCATATATAGAGTATTGATCCAAAGGGGAAATACATATGACACTTCAGGAGATCCACATCAGTAAGACCATGTGATCTAAAAATGAAGAAGACTTGTATTCTTGAAAATATTTGCAAGTTTTAATTCATGTGTTCAAATGAAAATCGATCAATTTTGCAAACACAACTTTTATAGAAATTACACATTGAAGATGCATATAAATAGCAGCAAATAACAGTGAACAGAAAACACATAACACAGCAAATGATAAAGGAGTTCACCCCTCTCTTGGGCTACATCTCCTGGTCCAGCTTCCAATGGATCTTTTGTATTATTTGCTCAAAGTGCTCAAATATGTGCTTTACAATG
>ML792403.1:188137-214000 GCA_009831015.1 Picea engelmannii | reverse complement strand
TTTTAATAAAAGTTAAGTTTTTTTCTTTTGGAAAAATTATATTGAATGGATTTATACAAAATGTTATTTATTCTTAATTATATTTTATACTATTATATATTAGATTATTCAATAAAAGGGACATATTTTGGTACAAGTTTTATTCAAAATTTGAAAAAAAGATAAATTGTGTTGGTAATATATATGTTATGAGTTGGTTATGCACTTAAGTTGGCAATATATATGTTATGAGTTGGTTATGCACATGAAGTGTCTAAGTTTTGATTGAATGCAAGTATTGAGAACATATCTATGTTTGTATTTGTGCGTAGGCTCACAAGTTCTTGACTTAGTTTATGAGTTAATTCTATAGCGCGCAGTCTAAGTCATATGTTCTTGTTTTATTAAGTGTTATCTTTATAGCGCGCAGAAATCACGCGACACTTTATTCTATTTACACAGTGCGCAGTTTGTAGTGAAAGTTTGTCACTCCACAGAAAAGTGAAGAAAGAGTATTGAGTTGCACAGATTCGCACTTCACGCTATAGATATGATATTTGGTATCATAACAGGTTTTATCAGAACAAGTTCAAGAGAAGTAGCTTTGTTGTAAAGTGAAATATGGATTCTACTTCAAATCTGAAACCTCCCATTTTAGGGGGAAAAATTATGAGTTATGGTCCTTGACCATGAAGGCATTGTTTCAAGGTCAAGATGTATGGGAGATATTTGATAATGGCTATGTGGAACCAGCATATTAGGCAGCATACAATGCTCTCACACAAGCTGAGAAGGATGCTTTGAAAAATCAAAGGAAGAAGGATGGAAAGGCGATGTTTTACATACATCAATCCGTGCATGAGAGCATACTCCCAAGAGTTTCATCAGCAAAGCAAACCAAGGAAGCATGGGACATATTTCAAACTTCTTCTCAAGGTATGGACAAAATCAAGACTTCAAAACTACAAATTCTTAGAAGATATTTTGAAACTTTTTCATTGAAAGACATATATTCATTAGATTTATTTTATACCCATGTTATTGTCCTCGTAAATCAGATTAAGTCTCATGGTGAAACCATAGAAGACAGAAAATTTGTTGAGAAGGTACTTAGGAGTCTCCCTCCTAAATTTGATACCCTTGTTGTGACTATGGAAGAGAGCAAAGATACGAGTCAGTTTAAAGTCTAGATGAACTGCAAGATTCCCTCATTAATCATGAACATAGATTGAATAGGTCAAATATGTCATTAGAGAATGCATTTTCTGGGAAGTCATCTATAACCCGTGGAAGAGGAAGGAGGGGAGCTAAATCTACAGGAAGAGGAAGAAGTTATGTCATAGGTGGACGCAGCAGCAGTCCTCAAAATAATGGTGGAAGAGATCAAAACCCAAATACCAGTCATCCAAGTAGTTAGATAACTGTCAAATCAAAGATCCAGTGCCATTACTGTAAAAAGTATAGACATTATGCATATGAATGTAGAAAGAGACAATATAATCAGAACAAGCAAGGTCAAACTTAGTCAAACAGTGCAAATAGTCCCTTCAGTCCTATGTTTATGGCGTGTGTTGATACAATGCCTATAGTCTCACCAGTTGAATGCAATTTTGCTCAAGAAATCCATTGTGACATATGGTATCTAGATTCATGTTGCAGTAACCACATGACAGGAAACTTAGAGTTGTTTTCTAGTTTGGATAAGTCATTCCAAACAAAAGTTACAATTGGAAGATATATCCAAGTCACTATCTTAGGAAAAGGTAGCATAATCATTTTAAGGGGGGGAAGTTATGCATAATGTTTCTTTTGTTTCTGGTCTAAAACATAATTTTATGAGCACACAGCAGTTGTTACAAAAAGGATACATAATCTACATGGTAGATAATCATTGTATGATTATGGACAGATATCCAAGCAATCAGCATATTGCAAGAATCCATATGACAAGTAACAGAATGTTCCCATTGACATTGAAGTCAACCAAGAAGAAAAATACAACGCAAAATTTTGGTAAAGAAAAAGATGTGTAATTAGACGTTGCATTTACAGCAGAAAGTGCGCACAATTCCAATGAAAAAAATAGTGTGCATAGTATATAAAAAGGAGAAAGTAGCGCAGAGATGCAGGCATCATTCTGATATGAAGTACAAGATGATTTCTGGAAATGGAATTTCAGATTTGTACACTTGAAATTTGGAGGTCTGAAGTTGCTACACACAAAGGATATGGTAAAAGGTTTTTCATTGATTGAATGAGGGAAGTCATGTCCCCATTGTCTTCACCATATTTTAACCAAATGTTATTTAGTAACAAATTGGTTAATATATGTCCATTCATCCAAATTCTATCCAGTAACCAATTCATTATGATATGTCCATTTATTAACAATAAAATCAAACTGCAGTCTCTATTAGTAAAGTGGTCCATAGGCTGGCATTGGATTATCTAATTTTATAGAGGACACCAGTGTGAGAGATTTTCATTTTTCTGTTACTCTGAATTGGGTATAAGTGTTAGGTAGCTAGAGAGGTAGTAGTGGGGGCCCAAAGGGCCCATAGTGATAATAGTGGAGTTCATTCAATGTAAGGTGGACTAGGTCCACTATATTATTAAATAAGGCCCACTATGGTAGCTAGAAATAATAAATGGGTAGTTAAATATAATAAATGTAAGAGGACTTCTTAGAAGGTTCTAGTTCTTGAAGATTCATCCTCTAGAATGTTCTTAGGTCATGGTAGCACTATATAAATGGGTTCAAGAAATGTAATGGGACATGAAGAGAAATATTTTATTTGGAGCTGAAGTTCATTAGAAGGTTGCCCCCTTGAAGAGGCAAATGAACAGGAGAGGATCTCTTCCATAATAGGATCCATTATATAGTGTTGCCCTACCTGAAGGGTTTTGATATATTAAAGTGGTGGTTTCTTCTATATTGCTCTGTGGATTTATTGTGTATTCAGTATTTTTGGTGATTATATTTGTATATCTATTCAGGTTCTTATCAAGTGGTATCAGATCACTTTCCTTGGCCAAAGAAGGGAAAAAAAAAATTCTCTTTTTGCAGAAATTTTCTAGGGAAAAAAAAGAGGGTGGCGCACTTCATGTTCATATATGAAGCTTTACAAGCTGAATTTGGAAAAACAAATTGGGTATTTGAATTCCTCTCGGAAAAATTCTCAATTTTTAAAAACAAATCAGCTGAAACGGAGTCTGAGAAGTGAAGTTATGAGCATTTTAAATTCAGCATTTTTTCAGGGTTTTCCGGAAAAAGCCGTGATTTTCTGTCGTAACATATTGTTCTATTTTTTGGGTTTTTTCATGATGGATGTGGGACCAAAGAGTTCATAGGTTGCTAAGATGGTTATTTCCTCTCAAACCCTCAAATAAATTCTACAAATTACTGAAGCATTCAAATCTCAATTGTATGACACATTGGATGCCAAATTGGATGATTTTGTAGATGGCCTCACAAATGACCTCAATGATATTTTTTGTAGTATTCAATATTCATTTGATAGAATGCAGGAGATATTTCTTATGGCAGACATCAGGGATGAATATAATCAATAAATATATGCTTGGTATGATTTGGAGGTCAATTGTGATGATTGGTATATGGATAGTTATCATTTATGGGATGACAACCACTTTCATATTTTATTCGATGACTCTAATCCACCTTCTGTAGAGAGAATCAATGTGACAAATCGGGAGCCAATGATTATTTCCAGTGTCCATCCTTTATATTCTACAGTTGTATTATTCTTTCCAGATTCTTCTATGACCCTTTTCCACTATGTGGATGGATCTTCTTATTTGGATCCACTTGACAGGTGTCAGTGTTTGGAGCATCATTTTGAGTTGGTTATTGGGTTCCAAAATATTCCACGAGGAGTTCACATGAGCACTTGGACATGGGAACCAATCTTACAATGGAGGTTGGACTACTTCAGCATGGTGGTTTTCATTTCTACATGGGACCTTGGTTCTCCAGTCTTCTTCAGCATTATGGTCCACAATTATCCATGGGACCCTAGTATATGGTTGTACATCAAGCGTTGAGGACAACACTTTCATAAGGGGGATGGAATGTTAGGTAGATAGAGAGATAGTAGTGGGGGCCCAGAGGGCCCATAGTGATAATAGTGGAGGTCATTCAATGTAAGGTGGACTAGGTCCACTATATTATTAAATAAGGCCCACTATGGTAGCTAGATATAATAAATGGGTAGTTAGATATAATAAATGTAAGAGGACTTCTTAGAAGGTTGTACTTCTAGAAGATTCCTCCTCTAGAATGTTCTTAGGTCATGGTAGCACTATATAAAGGGGTTCAAGCAATGTAATGGGACATGAAGAAAAATATTTTATTTGGAGTTGAATCTCATTAGAAGGTTTCCCCCTCGAAGAGGCAAGTGAACAGGAGAGGATCTCTTCCATAATAGGATCCATTGTATGGTGTTGCCCTGCCTCAAGTGTTTTGATATAATAAAGTGGTGGTTTCTTATATATTGTTCTCTGGATTTATTGTGTATTCAGTATTTGTGGTGATTATATTTGTAGATCTATTCAAGTTCTTAACAAGTGGTATCATAGCACTTTCCTTGGCCAAACAAGGGAAGAAATGTTTGCTCTTTTTGCAGAAATTTTCTAGGAAAAAAATAGAGGGCGACGCACTTCATGTTCAAATATGAAGCTTTACGAGGTGAATTTGGAAAAACAAATTGGGTATTCGAATTAATCTAGAAAAATACCCAATTTCAAAAAATAAATCAGCCGAAATGGAGTCCGGGAAGTGAAGTTATGAGCATTTTAAATTCAACAGTTTTTCAAGGTTTTTCCAGAAAAAACCACGATTTTCTGTCATAACTTATTGTTCTATTTTTTGGGTTTTTTCATGACGGATGTGGGACAAAAGAGTTCATAGGTTTCTTAGATGGTTATTTCCTCTCAAACCCTCAAATAAATTCTAAAAATTACCGAAGCATTCAAATCCCAATTGTATGACACATTGGATGTCAAACTGGATGACTTTGTAGATGGCCTCACAAACGACCTCAATGATAGTTTTCGTAGTATTCAAGATTCATTGGATAGCATGCTAGAGATATTTATTATGGTGGACATCAGGGATGAATATAATCAAGAAATATATGTTTGGTGTGATTTGAAGGACGATTGCGATGATTGGTATATGGATAGTTGTCATTTTTGGGATGACAACCACTTTCATATTTTATTTGATGACTTTAATCCACCTTCTGTAGAGAGAATCAATGTGACAAATCGGGAGCCAATGATTATTTCCAGTGTCCATCCTTTATATTCTACAGTGGTATTATTCCTTCCAGATTCTGCTATGACCATTTTCCACTATGTGGATGGATCTTCTTATTTGGATCCAGATGACAGGTGTCAGCCTTTGGAGCATCATTTTGAGTTGGTTATTGGGTTCCAAAATCTTCCACGAGGAGTTCACATGAGCACTTAGACATGGGACCTGAGCTTACAATGGCAGTTGGACTACTTCAGCATGGTGGCTTTCCTTTATACATGGGACCTTGGTTCTCCAGTCTTCTTCAGCATTATGGTCCACAATTATCCATGGGACCCTGGTATATGGTTGTACATCAAGTGTTGAGGACAACGATTTCATAAGGGGGATGGAATGTTAGGTAGCTAGAGAGGAAATAGCGGGGTCCCAGAGGGCCCATAGTGATAATAGTGGAGGTTGTTCAATGTAAGGTGGACTAGGTCCACTATATTATTAAATAAGGCTCACTATGGTAGCTAGATATAATAAATGGTTAGTTAGATATAATAAATGTAAGAGGACTTCTTAGAAGGTTCTACTTCTAGAAGGTTCTACTTCTAGAAGATTCCTCCTCTAGAATGTTCTTAGGTCATGGTAGCACTACATAAAGGGGTTCAAGCAATGTAATGGGACATGAAGAGAAATATTGTATTTGGATTTGAAGCTCATTAAGAGGTTTCCCCCTCGAAGAGGCAAGTGAATAGGAGAGGATCCCTTCCATAATAGGATCCATTGTATGGTGTTCCCATACCTTAAGGGTTTTGATATAATAAACAGGTGGTTTCTTCTATATTTCTCTCTGGATTTATTGTGTATTCAGTGTTTGTGGTGATTATATTTGTAGATCTATTCAGGTTCTTAACAGTAAGATTCCATTTTGATGGAATTAGTTTTTATTTAACACTTGCTGACAAGAGTAATCACATTTAAAACTTCAATTATTTACTTCCAAATTAGTCTCTAAAATTCAATTGAATATAAACATAATCAGATTTGTTATATCATGTGATCATGTTTAAAAAAAAAATTATAAACATTAATATTGCATATCTCATTTTAAATATTAGAATTGTTTTTTTTTAATTATGCTTCAAATTTTTCAGACATGAGAGAATGGGGCCCTGTGGATGGTGGAAACCCTAGCCACAGATCGGAGCCTTGCTGCAGTCCGGATTTCCTTTTATCGTCCACAGCATTGCATTTGAGCTCGGAGGTTGGAATCCTGTCGATGGATTTCGGGATTGTGTTTGTAGGTCTTGTAGTTGCTCGTGGTCTTCTTTTGCGGAACCTTGGCTATAGACTTTCGAAGTGTGTCTGGGGCCCTTTCTCTGTTGCTTTTGGCCGATCTAGTTATGTTATTCCATTGGCATCGTTTATGGAGGGAGGAACCTTGGCTATAGTGTGTTTGTGGCCCTTGATATGTTGCTTATGGCCAATCTAGTTATGTTATTCCATTGGCATCATTTCTGGAGGGCCTCCTGTGGATTTTTTGAAATTGTATAAATTGGGCGAAGCACTTTTGTGGTGGTGTGATGGTGTGGGCACGGAGCTCATCCTCCCTTCATATATGGTGTTTATTTTTTAGATATCCTTGTCGGTTGCAAATTTTTGCCTTGTCTATTGTCTTGAGTGTCTCTTTTTGTTGTGGTCTCTCTTCAGCTTCGAATGTGGGCCATCTCCTTTTCTTGGTTTCTCAGTCTGTTGCCATTATGTTCAAAGCCCGGGGTTTTATGTATGTTCAGATATTCGGTCCCTATGCTGAAGAGTGGTGTTGTCGCAGTATCGTTGGCTTTGGGTTCGGGTTTTTTGAAGATCTTTTTCTTTTGGAGCTAAGCGTGTTGGTGCTGGTGTATTTTTTATGTTTCATGTTTGTGATCATTGCACTTCCTTTGGTGGGTGGATCAATGGGTTGAGGTCCTTAATATGGGCGTGCAGTGTTGTTTGAGGGTTGGTGCAGCTCTTTGAGGTCCTATTTTTGGGCATGCTTTTTTGTTGTTCTTTCTACCTTTGGCTTCATAGAGGTGTGGGCATATTTATTGTGGATTGAGGGAGCACGGGTGCTTCTGGTGCCTCTAATTCTTTTGTTCCTTGTAAAAAAAAAAACGTTCCTTGTAAAGAGGTTTGCATACCACTTTGGGAGATGCTTTGGGGGACTTCTTTCACAACTTCACTGCAGTTTCTGGGGGTTTTGTCTTGCACTTATGGTTTGGTACCGATGTTTATCTTGGTGATTGGTTTCTTTTCTTTAGCAATGTAATTTTTATTTTCTTTTAATAAAAGTTAAGTTTTTTTTCCTTTGGAAAAATTGTATTGAATGGATTTATACAAAATGTTATTTATTCTTAATTATATTTTATGAATATTATATATTAGATTATTCAATAAAAGGGACATATTTTGGTACAAGTTTATTCAAAATTTGGGAAAAAAGATAAATTGCATTGTAAATTTCAATGGTTGAAATTACATATTAAAAGTAATCAATCTAGGACATTTTTTTCATACAAGTTTTATTCAAAATCCCACTTTCTAAATGAAATTGCAGATTTCAATAATTGAAATTGAAATAACATATTAAAAGTGCCCTACATATTTCTAAGCTAATTTAGAATGTATTTAGAACATAACTTTAGCATCCCCTTCAATTACTTCTCTTAGGAAAGGTGGGATTTCATATTTGGTTCTTTTGACATTTAGTGGGATTATTCTTTCATCAACTTGGTTAGTCTTTCATCACGATTGCATTGGTGATTTAGGGGGTTGTCTAAATGTTTTAAGTTTTGGTATTTTTTTTGTCTAAATAAATAAGGCCATGTAAATATGGGTGAAATAGCAATGTTTTATTGTTTAAATTGCATTTTTGAACGCATAAATGAACTCAGACTAGTGGAAAAACCTAAACCGCTAGGATTATACAAACTTAACCACTCAAATCCTCTAGAGCACCCTGATTATACAAACTTAACCATTCAAATCTGTAAATGCAAAAAATTCTCTGGCCAGACTCGTTTCCCTACTTACTATGACGGAAGTAGCACTGAAATTGTGGGGTTTTCATTTTCATCGATCTAGCTCTTCAGGCGCACCCAATTAGCCAGCCGCTTCAATGGTTGATGTTTTTTTTTTTTGTTTGAGTGCACTGGTTTGAGTCCAAACAGTAGCATCTCTACCAGAGAAGAGAAAAACATGAGTGTTTTTGCTAAAACCCTACAATAGACAATCGTTTTGTAAAGTGTGAACAGGTTGTGTGACGTGGTGTTGAGTTCTGACCATTGATTGTTGATGTGGGAAGCGCGGAAGGGCTTTGCAACATGATAGATTTTTGCATCATTATGCCATCTCCACTTGGGTTGTTGGTGATTTTAGCTAGAGTGTGAAGCAATTTTGGAGAACCTCTTATTATCCATATTGTTTATCTTTTTCTTGTACATTAATTACCTAATCATAGTTGTTCTCTTAATGGAGGAAATACTCGCCTCTATTAGGAGGATAAGATAGGGTGTATTGCCTTTAATTTTGAGATTATAAGTTAAATAAAATTATTTTGTATTTGTTCTATCTTTATCCAAGATTCTCCATAGATAACAAATAACAGAGATAACAGATAACACATCTACATAACAAGGGTAACAAGAGTCTCAAAGATAACACATAATTGCACATCCATACAAGATAACGGGAGGTCTACTAATTTACAATTATTTTCAAGCCCATAATAAGTTTTCCACCCTCTATTCATCCTTTTCTCAAGGTTATAGTTCCAATTGAGTTCGTGATGAATATCAATTCCAAGATACGTGTACGAAGGCACTTCCTCCAAGGTATTGTTGTCATATACGAAAGTATCCTAGGTGATGTTTGTGGATTTAATTATTGTAACCTTTGTTTTTTCGTTGTTCATAGTCATTTATGTATTAGAGAAAAAGTCTTTGAGGATGCTAAGTTTCTCACTGAGGTCATAGGGATTCCTTGCCATAAGAAAAATATCATCGACATAGAGAAGAAGGATGATGACTATACTTGCAAGAGTTGGTTCAACACAACCTCCAGCTTCTAGACAAGCTTCCAACTTGTCAATGTAAATCCGAAAATTGCTAGGGCATAGGAGACAACCTTGCTTGACTCCTATATTGTAGTTAATTTATCCTGACCAACCCTCAATGCTCCTAAACTTGGAAATAATGTTTTCAAACAACCTTACCACAAGAGCTCTTAGCCTGGAGGGAACTTTTATCTCTTCTAACCTATTCCAAAGGTTGGTCCTAAGAAAAGTGTCAAAATCTGTCCTAAAGTCAACGAAACAACAAAGGAGATTGGTTTTAGTGTTGCAACACCCCTCTACAGTGATCCTAAGCATGACAAGGTGGTCCACGGTTGAATGATAACCTCTAAAACTGGTTTGGCCTTTAGCTCTTTTTCCATGGCTTTCTAGCCATATGCTTATCTTCTTTTCCAAAATACTTCCCTTGGAGAAAATGGGGCTAATCATAATGGTCTTATAATTAGAGGAAATTTTATTATCCCCACTTTTAAAAATGGGTACAATGAGGCTTTGAGAAATCCCGCTTAATAGATCTTGTGTATGTGAGAGATTAGAATAAGCCCTCCAATTTTTAATATTTCAGATTGGTAGTCTTTGATGTCCTTAGCTTTCCTGTTTGCAAGTCGCTTAACCCCAAATTTTATGTCTTCCATAGAAAAAACTTCATCTTCTGTAGAAAAATTTGGAATGTTTTCCAGCACATTACGAGATTCGTAAAGATTTTTAAGGTATGAATCTAAGTCTCTTGGGGAATAATATCATTTTATTTAGTTTACAAATTAAAATTTGCCTCCAAAATTTCTTTGGATCTAGGAGACTTTAGCAATCAAATCCCTATGTGAATGGGGTCCTTTGTCCCAAGACAAGGGGGTATCATACATCAATTTGGTGTATGGCTTGGTCATGACCTTAAAAATAGTTTATTTTGTTTTTTATTTATGTAATGTTTTTTTTTTTTCCTTTTAATTAAGGTTTTTTATCTATTAAACTTATGAGATATCAAGGAATCCTTAGACACATCCCTAATGGCTACTAGACCCAATTGACAAATGCACTCCAAATATATAACTAGTAACAACCACATTTGTAATAAGTGGTTGATATACCCACATAGGGGTCATTTTACACCCTTTAAAATTAATGGGGTCGATACCACTTTTTACAAATGTGGTTGTTGTTAGTTTATTGGGGCACAACCATTAATTTGTTAATACATAATATATGTAATAATTAATTATTAATTACTACAATTAATTAATTCATTAATTAAGTATTAATTATTATTAAATATTCATATCTACTTAATATTAATTAATAATTAAAATATATATATATATATATTACTTATTAATACATAATATATGTATTAATTAAATATTAAATATTAATTAATTAGTTAATTACTAATTATGTATTAATTAATTAGAAGCCTCTTAATCTACGTCTGTGGTCGTCGAATAGTTCTCCACCTGCCAGCTAGGAGGAATTTCTTCCTCCACAATACATCCACCAGTGTCGACACCTTGAACCTATGTGTGGACTCTGGGAGGGGTGGTTTTAGGATGGAAACTCAGCGTGGGAGTATCCTCCTCAGGAGGGGGATTTTCATCTTCGACAAGGAAACTACCAGAGTTCATTATGGGATTGGAGGGGGGTGGGGGGGGTTGCTGAGGTGATTCCAGCCAGTTTTGGCCTGGGTTGGGAGTGTTTGTGGTAATTAGAGCAAGTTGAGAGGGAGTGAGCCTATTGCGTCTAGATAGGGAACTATAATATAGTGGTCCCCTTCTAGATTTTCCCCTCTCTCTTGGCATGGTGTAGGGATTCTAGGTGGGACTATGAAGGGTGACCAACGGAAGAGTAGTGGCAGGTGGCCAAAGGTGTAAGAGTATGAAAGAGTCAAGGATAAAAAGAGTTTGAAAAAATGTTAGAATGGGAAAGGACTCGGGGGCGCTAGCCTTCATAATGCTTTGTGAATTGATAGGGAGGGTCAGAATGACAGCGGAGGTGACATCTCTCCTAAGCCTAGTACCTACCTTTGTATGCCCAACTTGGTTCACGCGAGGGCCCATTAAACCTGCAAGGATATCCCAGTGCACTACCATAACTCCAGGATTAGTATAGGTCATTCAAATGGACTGGGAGGGAGGTTAGCAGTAGGAGTTAATAACACATGATGCTTCCGGATTCCACCTGTCATCTGCTGAGGGCCACCTGTCACCCCATCCGGGAAAAAAAATTAATGTATTAATTATTTTAAAATTCTCAATTGAAGTAAGAAAACTTGAGTTAAGTTCCTTGTTAATAAATCCATCTCATTTCAAAAGGAATCTCTGCTAGGGTTTCAACCCCGAACCCTCTGCGCACGTTTCCCTGAGTCTCTGTCATGGCCATGGAGGTCGAGGAAAGGGGGCCTCCCGGCTCCTCTTACAATTATGTCACCACCCCTGAGTTGGGATTCAAGCATTTCAAACGACCTCCCTTTGAACTTCCAGCGGAACTGAAAAACATCCTCTGGGAGGATGAGATGCCAAAGGAAAAACCCATGGAAATTGACCCTAAAACAAGCCATCCAAAAGCGGATTGCACCTGGGAACCTGGAAAATGCATTTTGCATGCTCCTGTCACCCCCAAATACACAATCAACTCTCCAAGAATATAAGATCATAAACAATACATGAAGGATATCACCTTGATAGGCAAATTTCTGGGACTATGGCTATCAAAAAAAAAATTAGTTAAATGAATTCAGCATTGGTGGAAGCCCAAAGGTCACTATGACCTTCAAATCATATCAAAGGGTTTCTTCACTATCATCCTGCATAATCTAGAGGATAGAAACAGAATATTTGAAGGAGGCTCATATTTTTACAACTCGACAGGTCTTTTCCTCCATTTTTGGATGTAAAAGTTTTGCCCAGAGAAGGAGGGATTCACGCATGCACCGGTCTGGCTATGACTGTACTCGTTACCTTAAGAGTTCTGGATGGAGGAAATACTAGCATGCATTGGCAACACGATTGGAATCTATGTCAAAGCTTCGGAGGCAACAAAACGATGAAGGTACACTGCTTAATCACGTATTTTTGTTTACTTAAATATATCCAAACCACTACCTGGGGCCATAACCTTGGACTACCAGGATGAAGAATGGTCCCAAACCTTAGTTTATGAGCATATCCCCTTTCATTGTTGAAATTTCCATGAACATGTCCATTTGATCCATGATATCCCCCTAAATAACCCCAGCAAATCAAACCCTGAGGATCTTGACAAAATCAAGGACGGTTTCACCCAAGTCACGGGACACTGTAGGAATCTGGCAAAAACATCGCCTCCACAAACCTCCTATGGACCCTCAACTCGTAACTCTTTCGAAGCCCTTCAGAAACTGTCGGAAAATCCCATAAATCCCTCCATCCCTCTAACAAATCCCTTATCCCCAAAATAATTCCAAGGTTCTCCAAATCCCAACCCACCTACCCCTGTAACCACTCAAATCCCCAACTCAGAGACCTCTCTTCCTTCGAATATAGGACCAGAAATAGGATACCCTGACATAGATCTGGAGGATGAGGAACTGGCAAGAATAGACACGGTACACCTAGAACAGGCCTACCAAAAAAAACAGCTCTACACCATACCCTCGAACTAGCTACACAAAGTTCACAAAGTTTTCTTCAACTCTACAATGGGAGGATCGGCCCAGGCCAAATCGAATCTAGGAATACAAAAAGGAAGCTCGAAAGAACAGTGCAAACCCACCAAAGAAGAGAAGAAAAGGGACAGAAAACCAAAGCACCAACTCATTCAAGATGTAGGCAATTTCCTAGTGAACTCGGGCCAGATCCACCTGATTTCAGATAGCTTTCCTCCCCTCCAACCCTCACCTTCCTCATGAAGATGCTATCTTGGAATATCAGGGGCCTCAATGCACAAATCAAGCAATGCTTGCTATGGGAAAGGATAATGAAGGAACATTCAGACATCCTTTTCTTTCAAGAAACTAAGTTCACAGGAGAGGAGGCCTCTCAAATTCTTACAAAATGATGGAAAAGGTGCAGCAACAGGGCTAGTCGTACTCTGGAACCCTGCCACTGTTCTCATGGAAGGATTCTTCACTTCCAAATGGACCATCACAGCCTCTTTCTGACTCATCGGTTTGAACAAGCCAAGCTTTGTCACGAATGTCTATAGCCCTACAACCCCAGGAGACAAGGAAGCCTTCCTCCATCATTTAGAATGGATTTCTAATCACATCGACAATCATCGATGGATCCTTGGGGGAGATTTCAATATGATAACTGGCCTGGAGGAAAAGAAGGGGGGAACCCGCAGATTGGGAACGGGCAGTGAGCAGTTCCAACGAATCATTAGCTTATTGAATCTCATTGACATAGAAACAGACAATGGACCTTTCACCTGGTCCAATAGATGCTCAGGGGCACAACATGTCTCATGTAGATTAGACCGCTTCTTAATCTCATGTTGGATGGCCTCTCTTGGCATGCCATTGTGATAAATACTCATGGATCTAACCATTGGTCGATACTTCTTTCGATAAACATCAATGGTACCCCGGGTGGGAAACCCTTTCACTTTGAAACTTTCTGGCTGACACACCCAGACTTTCAAGAAAAAATAAACCTCTGGTGGAAAGAAGCAGTAATAACAACAGGTACTCCTATGTACAAATCTCAACAAAAGCTAAAAAACCTCAAGCAACACTTAAAGTCCTAGAACAAATCCACTTTTGGCAACATTTTCCACGCTCGGGAAATCCTCAATCAGCAAATTCAAGACCTTCAACAGCAGATCAGACTTCAAGGCTTCATTGATTCTCTAAAGGAAAAAGAATCCATCCTCAACAAACAACTGGCAGAAAGAAGGGCACAAGAAGAAATTCTCTGGAGACATAAATCTTGTATCCAATGGCTCAAAGAGGGGGGGAAGAAACACCAAAATTTTCCACAGATCAATGCTTCAATGCCACCACGCTAATCGCATTACCCACCTTGTTTCGGACCAAGGCCTAGAAATTCAAAAACATTCATACATAGAGTAGGAACTATTGTCTTACTACAAGAACCTTCTATCAGAACCCCCTATCGATCGCACCCAAGCTATAGACTATCCTCGAGCACATACCAAAGGAGGTCAGCAAAGAACAGAATGAGGCTTTGATGCGTCCAATCACATAGAAAGAAGTTGATCAAGCCCTCATGGACACCCCATTGGAAAAAGCTCCATGGCCTAATGGATTCACAACAGACTTCTTCCACCATTGTTGGGATATCATTCGAGAATAAGTCTGGGAAATTATAGAAGATTCCAGAAAATCTGGGCAGGTTCTACATGCTCTCAATTCCACCTTCCTCACTCTCATTCCAAAAGAGAACAAAGTCACCTACCCAAGCCATTTTCAACCCATTGCACTCTGCAATGTGATCTACAAGCTCGTCAAGAAGGTCATCGCCAAGCGTCTCAAACCTATCCTACCATTCATCATCTCTCCAGAACAATCAGGGTACATGGAGAGCAAAAAAATATTGGACAGCATCATTCTGGCACATGAAGTAATTCACTCACTTCATTTGACTAAGTCCCCTGGTATGCTTCTGAAACTGGATCTTTCCAAAGATTTTGATAAACTTAGATGGAATTACTAGAAGGAAACCCTTCTAGCCTTTGGTTTTCACCCCTCTTGTGTATCCTGGATTGTCAATATCACTTCATCGGCCCTGTTCTCCATCCTGGTAAATGGTGTTCCTTCCAAACCCTCCTCCCCTTTGTTAAGAGAAAAAAACTCTCTATGGCCAGGGTAAACCACAACAGACAGGTATGACTACAGAAATCTACTCAATTCCAACATCTACTATATAAACCAATGTGCAAGCGAGATAAGAAAGAAGCCTACCTCGTTCCAACGTTTGATGATGTTCCATTGTTGAGCACTTTGACCCAAAGCTTTGTACCTGCAACAAGTTCTCAACAAACAAGCAGAGCAAGTATATAGTGATAATGTAAAGGGGTTATCACATTAGATAGCATAATCCATTAATAAACATTACAAATATGCCCATGGATAATAATCATATATTTGCACGATACCAATTGGATGGGAAAGGAGTATTTATGTTAATAAATGATCAGTAGAAGTGAAAACATTACAAACTTTTGTGTTGGCACAATTCGAAACCAAGAAACCAAGTTCCTTCCAACTGGGCCTCCACCACTTCAATCATCCACCAAAGGCAAGCTCATAGGAAAGAAACATTGAGGTTCTCTCAACAATAGGGAAAGAGCTTAGGGGTTGAACATTGTGTTCATACTTGAGGGACAAAGGGATGTAGACTCAATACGAAGTAATTTCTCCATAGTAACTTTGCTCTCAAAGTTGAATGCTTTCTCCTCCCTTTTCATAGCTCGGAATTGTTCTCTTATAACCTTCAAAATGCAACTGAAGGGCCGAGTCAGAACGTTTTCAGTATATGGAAGGCCAAGGATCAAATATCTCCTATCATGACATGGAAATCCGACTTCATTTTTGTATTTTCTGGCACAAATCCCAATGTGTGTGGGTTGTAGTGGAGCAGCCTGTGTATACGCATGTTGTATAGTAGATAGGGTGCATATATGTGAAAAAAATATGTATTTTTAGCTCTGGATTCATCAAAAATGGATGACAAGTCTTCGTAGGGAAATGGAAAAAGTCCCTTTGTGCGAGATAGCAATGGTGAGGCAAATCTTTCTATAATAGATGTCCCCTAATGTGTGAGGTCAGAGGAGTATCTGCGATGGCTGAAATACATTATAAATAACCCAGAAGTGGAGTGGTGTAAACCCAGCTGGAAAGACTAGTTGCTCATTACATTCTGTGTTGACTTTACATACATGGCTACCAATAGAATACAATGCAGATCCATGTGGAAAATATACCAAATATGTGTCTGTGGCCATGAAAAAGCAAATAGAAATGTGGTTATATGCCAAAGTTGTCATAATCATGAACAAGGCCCAGTAGAACCAGTCTCAAAACCAATCTGAAGATATCTGTATATGATGGAGTATAATTTAATGTCCCATGATTACTGTAGTCAAATAGGTGTTGGTCCAATGAAAAGGAAGCAACCGCTCAGGAAAGCGGCAACCACATAGTGATTCATTCAAGTCTTCTACACATCCGCCAAAGGTGCAATTCTACATCATGTGAATAAAGGAGTTGAGGTCGAACACAATGAGACGTTATTTGATTACCGGTCATTGAGGTATACCATTAACAAATGTGAGACAGCCTACCAATAACGAAAGTAGGTATCAAGGAACTAAGCACATTCCTACAAGTGTAAATAAAAGAGTCGATGTCGAACACCTGAGGAACCCATTGATCATGAGAGATTGATGTATTCCCATCTATCAATGGCGAGAGAGCCTACCACTAATGACTGCAAGTCTCAAGGTACTCATAAAAATCTAGGTTCCATATCCAGAATAAATGAGCTGAAGTCGATGGAAAGAGACCCGCTAAAAGGAGAGCATTAAGGCATCTCTCATCAGTGATCACGAGGAACAAAGCAGGAGCTTCATAATTTGGTGTAGATCGTACGAAGAACATGTTCACGAACCAACGACCCTATGTGTCTTTCGTGTGTGCCAAATGCAAGTGGTGCACGAAAAAGACCCTCTAAATAGCAACCAATGATGAAAATTGTTGATAAAGGTGAGGAAACCACCAATAAGGCTAATGGCATCCAAGACACGGCACGAATCCCAAAGTGTGAATAGATGTCTTGAAGTTGAACATAAGGGAAACCACCCAGTCAATGACCAATGATCAAATGTCAACTGTTGGGTTCAAGGTGACTTACCAATGATGAAAGTAGGGCCAGGGTGCATGATAAGAGCATAGTATCATGTGATGTTGAGACAAATTGAGGGTCTGTCCGACATGCAAAGTCAAGAGCTCTGAGGAATGGCCGACACAGGTTGATAGACCTCCTTTGAACAAGAGCATGAAACATATGGTGGACTCCAGCAACATAGACTCAAATGATGTGACTATTAGATGCAGGAGGCATCAATAATGTTCTCTATAGGGACTAGAAGAGTAACCAGTCGATAGATAAAACTCTGTAACAAGATTAGCTTCCTAAGGCCATGCTAAACCCAAAATTATGATGACACAAGGACTCAATAATTTTGTGCTCTATTCAAAGGTGACACGACTGCTTCCAATTATAATATAGTACTCCCTTCCCGCCTGTCTTTTTTTGTTTTTTCATAACAAATGAATGCGATGATACAGAGGAGGAAACGAGTGTCACAAGTAAGCAAAACTAGTTCCAGCAGTGGAATGTCCCTATGCTCAATGCAAGGAAATTCATGCGGGAGATGGACACTCGGGGTGATGTTCCCTCCAGGGTATAGGGTGTCAAATTGTGAAATATATAAACAAGTCTCTACTTGGTTGAGGATGAAAAAAATGCTTAGGCCATGATTTATAACGCAAAGTGAGAACCGGATAAAGGCTCAATACTGCAAGTGAGGGCATGAGATGCAATCACAACTTAACGCCAAAAAATGCCATTTTCTATGTCTTCTAGTCTACTTGGTGTGAAAAAGGGGTAAACCTTTGCCAAATAGACGTCTTTTCAAATCCAATTTACGAGTGTGAAAAAGACAATTTCACTCAGCTATATTTTCTATTTTTTGTAACGAATCAGAAAGGAGCTTAACTAAGACTCTTGACCTTTCAAATCCAATTTGACGAGTGTGAAAGGGACAAATCACTCGGAAATATTTTCGATTTTTATACGAGTCAGAAAATAGCTTAACTAAGACTTGTTTTGGGATTCCTAATCAACATGTAAAGGAGGAGGCAAAGGCTCTCGTACCAGTCTTATGTGGAAGGTCAGTATCTCACGGATAGCTGACAAAAGCTTGGGAAAACCCAAAGCTCTCCAAGTTGAGGAGGAGAAAGTGCTAACGGAGTATATAGTCTCTGTAATGGTTCGAATAAGGTCTCTTAATGGAAAAGACATAGGTGGGGATATGGGATGCCCCATCAGGTCATCCCAATTGAAGGGAACCTCATCAGGACTTGGAGGGAGATCATTCGGGGAAAGAATAAATCTCTCTCGTTCAGAAGGAGTAGGATTAGGAATGTTGATGAAATGACTGAAGATTGCATCATTCTCTACACGGAGAGTGGAATTGACCAGATATTGCACTAGTATGACCACCTCTTCGGACCTAGGTTGAAGAGGATGCATGACAACAGGGATAGGGGACACATCACCTTCGACGACAGGGATGGGGTCAGGAGAAGAAAGCACCGTGTCGATCGAAGGAGGGACAAGGTGTGGTGAAACCACAGATGTCTCAGAATCTGATGAGCTCTTGGGAGAGCTCCATGCTTCTGGTATCTCAGCATTAGCCGGACACAAACGTGTAAGATGACTTCCTTCACAAGTTCTGCAAAAGAATTTAGGCTTACGTCTGAGACGTATAGGCCTCTCGATGCCCCTAGTGTTGTTTACAATGGCTAGTGACACGCTCTCATCATGACTAGCAGAGGTAAGAGAGTCTTCTCCGATATGATGAATAGAGGTTGGAGATGTGACACGGCTATGATCCGGGGTGAATAGGATGGTACCCCCAATGTAATTGGTAGAGATTGGGTGTGAGTTGTCGACATAATTTGTAGAAAATGTGGACCATCTTCGACGTGACTGGTAGAGGTTGGTGATGGAGCACTAGCATGACTGACAGTGACTGGGCTAGCGATAGATTGTGGCATTTGATGCCAAGGTTTGGAGAAAGATTGGTTTTGAAACATTGCAGGCCAGGAAGGATCATGGTGTACCCCCTATCCCTGCCCAGAAAGGTGGTGGCTTACGCCAAAATGATCCAAAGAGGTTTGGATGGGCATCATCACAGAGGTATGCGAAGAAACCGAGGTAGGATAAGAATTATTCGAGTGATGATATATGTTTCCCCCTTGTGAAGGGGTCTCGTAAAGAGGGTAGCTCGAACCGTAAAATTGATTTTCCCCATACGAAATACCTGGAGGTACTTGAGGGCCTGTCATGGAAAAAGTGTTCAACGGAACTAACATAGCAAACGAAAGATACATGTCTGGGGTGTAATAAGTGGGATAATCACCCATCTGAGCACTGGCTCCTGGAAGAGCCTATCTAACATTGGATCCATAAGGAGGAAGGTTCCAACCTCCCATGGGGACACGACTCATATCAAACGAAGAAGTAGGCATCAGAGCCATGGTGCCCCCTGATCCAATGCTAGAATTCATATACGTGGTCCAGGGAGAGGATTGCACGAGTGAAGGCATATCAATAGAAAAATGACGAGAGACCCAAGGTGAGGACTAAGTGTTATAGTTCTGCAAACCATTGTGAAAAGCGGAAGGATCTGTCCCCATGAAATGAGTAGGTTTCATGGGATGGGTAGCAGTAAATGAGGGAGAAAAAGAAACTCCACTATCCATGATGATGACACCCAAAAGAGACTTCTAAGGCCAATTAGTAGTCAAAGAGCATACGAAAAATTCAAATGGCCAATATGCATGCAAACGGGCTAAAGTGGCTGAGTGGCCTCCCTCGCTAAAGAAGGTATGTCTCATCCAAGAGGGACCTAAGACTCCCCACTTAAGTTTGGAGGTAACAAAATCAGTTATAGGGACCCTCGTGGGCTTAACAACCAGTCTGTCAGATCCCCCCAGAAAGGTAATACTCCATAAAGGTTGTGTGTTGTCCGACCCCTATTTGATTTAGGGTACAAGCAGAATAACCCCTGCAAGTAACCTATGAGATACTTAAGTCAAGCAACTAATAAACCACTATATAACTGATGCACAGGCGAGCAGTGATAAGTCTGGATTACTGTATGGGCAAGGTAGCAAAGCTCGAAACCTTGAAAGCACCACCTCTCACAGAGGTATGGGTACTAGCAAGATCCCCAAATATGAATAAATCCATAGAATTATCTCTGACTCTAGGCGAGTATCTGGGGGTTATCCCTTCAACTAACTTCGCGCGACCTCGTGATTAACTCCGGTGTGAGCGGAGCCTCCTAATCTTACCAATTATACAATGGACTTCTCATTTCCCTGTCTCAGACACATATGTTGATTTAATTGCCTTGGAGAATTTTACTCACAAAAACCTATTCCAAGGCACTAAATCCTAGATTAGTTCATGCACCCTAAAAATAAAATCGTGACTAATCAATTTTAGTTTAAAGCGTAAATTTTATTGGTCATGATTACTCAAAAGGGTATGGAAGTGAAACTCATGATATTATGACTCTGCAAGAAAATAAATATGAATATAATGCAAAGTCTAATTTTAATTTTTCAATGAATGATATGCGTATAAAACGGTGCAATTTTCAATTTCAACTCTGCAATTCAGAAGTAAAATGCAATCTCTCACTAAATGCACTAAGATAATGATAAAGATTCAGAAGACAAAAATGTCAAGGAATGTAAAATGCCTATTTTTTTTGTATTTTCAATATATTAAAGAGAAAATGCATGGACTGAAAATCAACCTGATATATAAATCCTACTATGTATAAATGGAATGACTCAAGCATAATACCAAGCAGCCAAGCAACAGCCTAGAGTTCAAGGACAAATCAAAAATGAAAAACGATGAGAAAGACTACGCCCAAAAATTCAACTCCAAACAGGTTTCCTGTCAACCCAGAGAAGCTCAATAGGCACTATAGAGACCTAAGAAGGATCAACAATCAGCAAATCCCACCCAGCAACCACCAAACCAAGCAAGGAAATAAGGTGTACGCAACTATTTAGGGAAACAGAGTGTATATATGCAGCTCGTAGTGAGACAGCATGCGTGTGTACGCGACAGTCGTAAAAAGGATGAAAACTCAGACCAAGAGTGAACAGAATCTGTCAAGCAGTGATACGACAAGAAACACAAATGAAAAAGAGCAATGCAAGGAGAAAAAGTACTTCAACCCTTAGAAATAAGATCTCTCCCCGGTATGGTCACCAATTCTATTATGAGAGAAAAACTCTCTATGGCTAGGGTAAACCACAACAGACAGATATGACTACAGAAATCTACTCAATTCCAACATATACTATATAAACCAATGTGCAAGCGAGATAAGAAAGAATCCTACCTCGTTCCAACGTTTGATGATGTTCCATTGTTGAGCACTTTGACCCAAAGCTTTGTACCTGCAACAAGTTCTCAACAAACAAGAAGAGTAAGTATATAGTGATAATGTAAAGGGGTTATCACAATAGATATCATAATCCATTAATAAACATTACAAATTTGCCCATGGATAATAATCATATATTTGCACGATACCAATTGGACAGGAAAGGAGTATTTCTATTAATAAATTATTAGCAGAAGCTAAAACATTATAGACTTCTGTGTCGACATGGTTCGAAACCAAGAAACCAAGTTCCTTCCAACTGGGCCTCCACCACTTCAATCCTCCACCAAAGGCAAGATCATGGGAAAGAGACAATGAGGTTCTCTCGACAATAGAGAAAGAGCTTGGGGGTTGAACAATGTGTTCAGACTTGAGGGACAAAGGGATGCAGACTCAATATGAAGTAATTTCTCCAGAGTAACTTTGCTCTCAAAGTTGAATTTTTTCTCCTCCTTTTTCATAGCTCGGAATTGTGCTCTTATATCCTTCAAAATGAAACTGAAGGGCCGATCAGAAATTTTCCAGTATATGGAAGGCCAAGGATCAGAGATCTCCTGTCGTGACATGGAAACCCAACTTCATTTTTGTATTTTCTAGCACAAATCTTGATGTACGCGGGTTGTAGTGGAGCAGCCTGGGTATACGCATGTTGTATAGTAGATAGGGTGCGTATATGTGAAAAAATATGTATTTTTAGCTCTGGATTCATCAAAAAGGGATGACAAGTATGCATAGGGAAATGGAAAAAGGCCCTCTATGCAAGATAGTGATGGTGAGGAAAATCTTGCTATAACACCCTTACAGAGGTATCAGACAAGGGGATCCACTCTCGCCCTTTATTTTCATATTAATGGAGGAAGGGTTGAGTCGATCTATCAAAGCATCCATCACCGATCATTCCCTCTCAAGTCTCACCCTCCATGAAATCTCCCCACCCATATCAAATAGTCAATTTGTGGATGATATCCTCTTAATGGGACTCCCGAGAGTCCGAGAAGCTCTTTGAATTCGCTCAGTGATCAACCTTTTCTGTGATGCTTCGGGTATGAAAGTAAACCTCTCCAAATCCAAAATATTCTTCTTCAACACGCCCATCCAGATCTAATACCATATCATGCAACTCTTGGGGTTCACCCACAATGCCCTCCTTTCTAAATATCTTGGCATCCCTCTTATCGATAATCCATTAAGGAACACCTCCAAGGAAGATTTGTTATCCAATTTCAGGAAAAAACTTGTCTCTTGGACTTTTCTCTCCCTCAATCTTCCAAGTCGCCTCATCCTCCTCAAGTATTTCCTACAAGCCCTCCCTCTCTACACTTTCTCGGTGCTTGCCTCCCCAAGCTTCATCCTCAACATTCTCATAAACATCCAAAGAAGCTTCCTTTGGCAAGGTACCAAATATGGTTGTAAATGGGCTCTGGTTAGCTGGAAAAAAACACGCAGACCAAAGCAGCAAGGGGACTCGGACTCAAAGATCCGTCTACCCTCAACAAAGTCCTCAGTGAAAAAAACTGGTGGAGATGGTTAAAAAGGCCTCAAGACCTCTGGGCAGGCCTTTGGAGGAAAAAATACACACCTTCCACATCAGAAAAAGAACTAATCAGATGGAATGTTCAAGGCCCTGGATCTCTTATCTGGAATACGGCCAAGAAAAACAAGGGGGTGATAATAGACCACACTTTCTGGGAACTGCAAGATGGGACCTCAGCGCTCTTTTGGAGTGACTCTTGGCAACAGCTTCCAACCCTAGAAAAGGATCCCACTTTGAGTACTTTTATTCCATTAACGATAGGCGCAGGACTCCAAAAAGTAGCCAACTTCTGGATCCCTGAAGAAAATAGAGTCACCTAGCGCAAATGGAAAAACAATGATCCAGGTGCATATCAGTGGCCACCCACCTTTTTCAATTGGCTCAAAATAGTTTTCTGGCAATTTTGGCAATTTTGGCAATTTACTATTTTTAGCAGTTTTTAACTTTCGAGACCATTTTGAGGGCCCAAATGAAGGTTTTTCGATATCAAGGTCCTCAATAATAGTTGAAGGAATAATTGAGCCCCCAAAATGAATCTCCTCGACAATACCTTTCCAACGAGCTATCGCATGCCTAAAACGAAGATCGTATGCAAAAGTTACGACCCGATAAGTTGATGTACTCACTTACCCAAACGGGGCCCACATGACTTTTGGTGCTTCATCTCCTAGGGTTAGGTTTTTGGATGTCTAGGGTTTTGGGCATTCCTGTTTATTGTAAAAAGGCCTTCAAAGCCTCATTGTAATCATCTTCTTGCGAATGCGAGTAGCCATCACATCTCTTCTCAGAGATAAGCTGCCACCATTCTAGCGAGTCTTTCACTCTGTATTTTTTACAGTTTCTGTACATTTCTTTCATTAATAGAAATCGTGTTACTGTATATCTGTGTTTATGGTTGCATCTCTGATACATTTCTGTTATATTATTGAATATCTGCGATATCTCTGTGCATTTATTTATTATATCTCCAATCTCATTTCGTGCCGAAAATAATATGGATCAAACACCCACGAAGAGTTGAACATCCCCCCTAAGGTAAATCTTCAACCACTGCTAGACCAGCTTACCTCTTGGAGAATCTTTAGCCAACATGGGGAGGACATCCTGAGATGGGGACACTCCAACACCGGCACCTTCAACCTTCAAGAGGCTTATTTCCTCAGCGCAAGACATAATTCCCTCCCAAAATAAGCCATTTGGAACAAAATATGGGGTGCAAAGTTATGACCTAAAATCATCACTCTTCTTTGGTTAATGATGAACAACATCATCCTTACTTGGGATAATCTAATGAAAAGAGGATTTATAGGCCCCCCTTGGTGCCATCTTTGTTGCAATGAGGAGGAGACTCAAAATCACCTTCTCAATATATGCCCCTATAATTCGCAACTTTGGGATCAATGTGCCAAAATCATGAGAACCTTAGATAGAAATCAATCTGGCATAATGGAAACAATTGCGGGATGGCGAGACTCAATATTTCACTCTCCCATCCTCAATCGGATTTGGCAGCTACTATCTGGTTTTATCCCGTGGTAGATTTGGAAAGAACGGAACCGTAGAATCTTCAAATCATCCTCTTTGAACTAGCAAGAAGTCTAGTCCAAAATCCTTTCAAACATTTAAAAAACAATCAACTTACACCCCTGGACGAATCAAGGTCTGAAATGCCCGCCAACAGAGCAAATCATTCTCAATGCCTGGCAACTTCGCCTCACCCCTTATCTTTATGCCCCAATCCCAGCTAATACTCCTGAGATCAGCCCCTCCCATTGGGAGCACCCGCAAGATGGTTATCATAAAATAAACTCCGATAGAGCCTCCAAGGGAAATTCGGGACCTGCTGGCTTTGGGGCCACCATACGCAACAATAAAGGAGAATCCTCCACATCTTAGATGGGAATTTGGGGCATAACACTAGCAATGCAGTTGAGTTATGGGGACTACTCAAAGGACTTCAAGCGACCAAAGATCAAGGGCTAAAATTCCCCATAGCAAAAGGATATTCACAGATAATCATCAACCTCCTCTCCCATCTCCTAAATGATGCAGAACCGGAAAAGATCTCCCCAAGTTGGAGACTCATGAATGGGTTGAGTCTAAGAGGGGGGGTGGCCTGGTATGCAGCGACAAGCAGAGGGTCGAGGGGTCATGGAAAGCAAGCTCCTCAGAGCTTGCCTCGAGACCCTACTCTTTCCTCCACTCCGGATCTCCCCCTTGACCCTATTTGAGACACCTCTCTGGAACACCCTCCTGAATGAGCCACTACACCAGATTTACCTCCATTGTCCTCTTCGTATGCTTGTTGGGTCGAGTGGTTCGACAGCTTTGGAAATTCCCTTGGCTTGACCCCAAATCTCAGCCCAGAGCCGCCACCCCCCCACCAATCTCCACCCCTCCCACCTCCACCCTTCTCTCCCCCCAGCCCGACCGCCCCTCTATCTTCTTTGTCATCCCCCCTCCCCTCTCTCGCATCCCCCTTTTCATCCTCTGATATTCCACCAGCCTCTTTAACCCCAATTGATTTTTCCCAGCCTCTTTAACCCCAATTGATTTTTCCCAATGCATTGGGTTGGAGTATTTGAAGGACTCTTTGGATTTCATCAAGAGCTCAAGTATGGACGTCAAGTGCGCCATCAAATAGTTGCAAAACAGGGAATATGACAAGATTCGTCGCGAGGAGCTTCTGATGTCTCTTCTTCAGGGCCTCCGACAAACTATCCCGGACACAGGGACTCTGGGTAAGGATACAACGCAAGACCAAAGGAACGAACGGAG
>ML792403.1:171041-187679 GCA_009831015.1 Picea engelmannii | reverse complement strand
AAAAAAAAAATCTAAAAAAATTATTTAAAAAAACCTAAACTAAATCTAAAAATAAAAATAAATAAAAAAGACAAACAAAAAAACGACTTAAAAAAATATTAAAAATAAAACAAAACCAAAAAAATGAAAATTCATTTTAAAAACATTTAAAATATATTAACAAAACAAAACCAAAAAAAATTAATACGCAAATTTTAAACTATTAAAAAAAGTTTGAAAAAATAAATTAACCTTCACGCCCGCGACGCCGACCCCATCACCCTCACAGCTCCTCGCCGCCTCTCACTTCCCATCCTTCCATCCACCTTCCTCCACCTCCCTGACACACACGACCTACTAACCACCCACCCACCCACCGACCTTGCTCCACCTTCACTAGTCAAAGATGCATAGAAAGGTGAGAGACGAACATTTAATCTTTAATGCCGGACCTATTTTAAAAGTACAAATGGCTCTCCTACGTGGTTATTGATTTTGACGCCTTCAAAATAGTCAGCGTCAAGAGTAATTCTCGAGCTATACACGAGGGAAATAACTTAGAAGGAAGAAACTACTGTAAGGCAAGGGCAAGTGAAAATCACTACTAAATCGAAAAAAAAACACCATAATCATCCTTACCCAACAAAGGTGCCATTAGAAATCACAAAACTGTTTACAGAAGGTTGATTTAGTGGTAAACCCCTGTAACCAGTTTGTTCCATGAAGTAATATATGATGCATTTCTCAAAAAAAATTGGTTTCAAAATTTACAACAGTTGCCTACTGACCTTAACCACCGCTCAGTGAACAGAACAGTATGAAGAAAACAAAGAACAAATCCAGGCAAAAGTCAGTGCTCTCTCCCATGCAAGCGTTAGACTCAAATCAATTAGACTGAACACTGTGAGACAGTCATGGCAGGAATCTTGAACTTCATAAATGATTTGCAACAGGATAGTGTGAGAAGAAGGTGTTGTATATATCTCCGATATATCGTATATATCGGATTTATCGCTGAGATAAAGGGGAAGGTGATATATTCTATGGAATATATCGCGATATATCCAAGACATTGAATGTGTTGAAACACATTCAATGTATTGCCACATATTACCAAAATAGCGCGAGTCGATGGCCTGCTGGCAAAAAAAGGCGGAATAGTGCACATGAAGCCATACCTGGAGTTGGACATGGGTCTGTTGGGGCTGGGAGGAGGCAACACACTTTGCCTTCCACCTCGTTCCCATCACTTACCACCCCAGATGGAGCCTCTGGAGCAGCTGGAGCTTCCACTCCAAGCTCATCCCGAGTACCTCCACGACCACCAACTGCTTCCAGAGGAAAAGTGGTGCCCTTTACCTGTAAAAGGGGTGGAGCGGCACAGCCTAGAGGGAATCAATGATTTGGATTTCTATGATCTATCATTTTCATTTTCATTTTGATCATTTTATGTGATTTTGTATCATCCTATCGGAAACATGTTTCAGAATTTTGAGTTTAGTAACGATATGTGACCACTTGACATCTTATGCATCTTATTTATTAGTTCTATTTTCATATTTATGTAGCAATGTGTCTATTTGATGTTGTTGTTGCTTTACATGTTTAAAATTTTGAAAAAAATGAGTGTTTTTGTATTTTTTTGAAGTCTTGCAACATTTTCCGAGATATTCCAATATTTTCCGCCGATGTCACTGATAAGTTACATTCCGGACCCTTGCCGATAATTTCCCTGATACGAGATATACAGCATTGGTGAGAACCTCTCATGTCATCAACCTACCTTAGACATGGCTATGCCACATTTAAAGCTGATCTGCAACAATAGTACATACTTGAAAGGTACCCAATAAAAGCTGTGTAACCCCAGCTGTCAACTGTGACCATCTGACCAACCTCTCAATTAGCTTAAGTTGTAACATTTGCTGAATATAATTAGTTCATATTATAAGATACCTACCTCTATCACACTGCAGTAGCATTTAGTATACACTTTAACAATTACAGGTAATACCTTGGTGTACCTGATTCATCTAACCTTAGGTCGATCATTCAGGTAAGACTAACATTTTGGAACTAAAACCTCCAGTGTCTTACTCACTGATTCAGAAGTTGCAATCATTTCTTAATCCACAGCTCTATGGCCAGCCCTTGACTTTACAATTTTGATAACATCTCGCTGTCCAAACGAATGAATACAACCAGACTCAAAATTGTTGCAACTCGTTGCATAAAACTGGCTGCAACCGAAGTCAAAACAAATTTGGTTTGACTGCTCTAGACTGGTTGCAACCTTGTTCCATGTGGTGCAACCATACTGCTCAACTGGCCAAGAAATAGAAACAGAATTTTTCATTTTTCTAAATAGCCATATACTTCATCCCTATGTTCTTTCAGAAAATAATTCTAGTGATAGTTAAGATGCCCATCTGCTGAACATTGTTCAATCAAAAACCCAACCTTTGCAATAAACCATGCCAATGCTTTTCTATTTACAGAATGTAAGTTCTTCAGATGGAGTGAGAATGTAAGTTCATCAGATGGAGTGCCTGTGCCAAGCCAGTGTAATCAGCAGAGACTTATTTCTAATCAGTTTGCTGATTTTGCTTCCTGAAGTCATTCAAATCCTTTTAGGACTTGTGAATATCACCTCCCAGATTCGTCCATATGTTTTGCAGTCTCAACATATTTTATCCACTCTTCAACAAAATTTAGTAGTTTCCAGTCCTTTCTCCTACTGTACAAATTGCCAGTGGCTGCCTCTCAAAATTACTTTAAAATTTGTTTTTAGCTGTTAACACCCATCAAGTATTGGTTGACCCTGCTAAGACAAATTATATGCCACCATTGTCAATTTCACACTAACTTAACAAATTTGTAAACCATCCACAGTTGGGAAGAATCATCCTTCCCCACTCGCCAATGCCAAAGCTGCATCCTTGTAATCCACACGCCCTTAATCACATAACAGCCACTTCCCAATAAATAGCAACTAGAAAATTTACTCCATCTGAAACTAGCTTTTTGTCTCCCCTATTCTTGTTTCGTTTTCCATTACTCTTCTATAACTTACAGGGAAGCTTTTATCAAAATTGTTTGTAATATCAATTTCTTTTACCTTTATTGCAGCATGCAAAGTTGCAACTATGAATCTGTTTTGGGCCCATTTCATAGGATCTGTTAAAATGTCTCTTCTTAGCAATGATGACTTGTCGTAGGCCCATTTCATAGAATCTGTTAAAATGTCTCTTCTTAGCAATGATGACTTGTCATAGGCCCATTTCAGAGTCCTACAGTTACCTTTTTAAAACAGAAACCACCCAATTTTTTGCTAGAGAAGGGTAGAAACTTCAGGAACGTGCCACTCTGGAGAAACTTCAACATAAATAAACATCAAACTTTGTTATTCTTGGTCTCAAGTAAACTTACCTCACTTGAACACAAATAGTGTGATTGCAATCAAATGGATATCTTACTTTACTCCAACATTATGCTCCAGGTTAATAGAATCCTCGTCTTTTGGACGAATTTTCTAGACCAGTTTCTCATCAACCTAATCCCAGAGTTCTTAAAAGAGAACTGTTGTCCATACTACACAACCCTCAATTAACTCCAAAAAGGTGCTAGATTTATCCTTGGCCTTCTGATCGTTGACTAGATTTTCTATATTACTTTGAGATTGCAAAGTTAAATCTTCAATGCCTTCTAACCTTGTCCCCCAAGCCATTTTCTATTGTTTCTCACGCGGTAAACTAAGATTAAAAGATCCCCTAGCCAGCCCCATTATGTCATTAGAACCAACAATACCAAGCAGCTAGGCTAATGTCACTTCCAAGCTCAAGCAAATAGTCAATCAATCTCAATATGAAAAAAAATCAAGTTGTATGGTTTTACTAACATTTTATGCATCTTTATTTACAAAATTATTAGTCAAACAACTAAGAAGCCATACCCATGCCCATTCCAAGCTTCTTGGAATGAGTTGTAGCCTTTCCATTAACAGATATTGCAAATATAATTGACCTAAAACTTGTAGCTACAACCACATGCCTGCGACTAGCAATTATCCTTCAGCTAATTAGGAATTGCATATCTCTAACCCCTAATTACCCATGCAATCCACCACAACTGCTATACAACAAGCACATCCATTACAACTTTCTGCCCTTGTCACTCATTGTAAGATGTCCATAAAGAAGGTTTCTTGTTGTTGAATCCTTCGGCCTACCTGATTTCACAGAACAATATCTGACGAGGGGGGAAAAACATTTCCAAACATATTAAATTTTCAGTGCATGGTAGGCAGATCTGCACTCAGAAATTTAAACTCTTAACAGCTAATAACTTAAACTTAAACACCTATCAAAATAGTGGATTATAATCACTAGCTCTGCATACACCAGCAGTCTGAAATTACGAACAGCAAGCTACAGAATTTCCAGCAACCAATCAGATCTCTTTGTTAACTCGTAAAATAAGAATTACAGCAGACTTGCTAATCACTCATAAAAGCAAAACTCAATAATAATAGTGGAGTGCCCTCTTGCTTTTACAGGAAAGAGAGCTTACAATAGATCTAGACTTCATACAGCCAGTTTGACAGTGTCAAACCCTAACCCTAGGCACCTAGGATAGAACAACCCAAAATAGAACACCTCCTAACCTTGGTAACCATGCCATTCATAGAATAGACTAAATTGGCATGCAATGCACCCTCCTCTCCTAGGGAACTGCACCATCTAAATCTGGATCTGCATGTTACTCTAAATTTAGAAAAGAACTGAACTAAAGATTAGGAAAACACTAACTAATAACGCAGTTCGTTACTCACTCATGTTTATTATAGGATTGTAACCTTCTGTTTAACCTCAAATTTACACTTACACAGTTCTGTATGTCTGGTGTTTTTTACCTGGTCAATCTGGCAACAAGTTCGATCCAGCACATTCAAGTTACATGACATGCTTGTAATTCTCCTACTTATTTCCTATGATCCTTCACTCAGTATAAACAACAGCTTCATATGTTGTGAAAATATGTTTTTTCACTGGAGTGGCAGGTGCGGGAGGGGTTATCACAAACCCCGGAGGAACATCAGCATATTCCTTTGCTTGGAGACTCGACATCTCTACTAATAACCAGGCTACACGAGTAAGTGGGTCACCTCACCTTCTTCATTTTTCAATAAATTGGACTCTTGGTTGGTTTCTGATGTTGTTTTCAAAGAGTCTGGTTCAGTTCCTCTCTCACAGAATTCAAGCATACTTTTGAAAGAATTTATGTCAACTCCTAGAGAAGGTTTTGGTTTGACCACCCCTGTGTTCATATCTGACCTTGAGATAGTAACATTTGAAATCTTTGATTTTAAGGCACAGGCCCTTTCTTTGTATAGGGTGGTTTTTCTCTTCTGCTTTGCTCACACTAAGGGACACAACTGGGTCTGCTCTGTTTAATTTTGGTCTCAGACCTACCATTTGCATTTGCTCTGATCAACTATTGTTCATCCCTTGGGTTTTAACTATTTTGCCCTATCTATACAAGTCGGGCAGTCCAGAACTCTTTGACCACCATACCCTGCTCTACACCCTGGACTTTTGTGCCTTTCAGATGGATTATAGGGAACTTCAGTAGATCAAGAGGGCACTAAGGCAACATGAGGAGACAATTGAAGGAAACCGCAAATTGATTCACGCAATGAAATAGAAAATTAAGGACCAAGACAACAATGTAACTTCTCGGATTGAATTTATAATGGGGACACTAATGCAGCAGAAGCGACAACTCAATGCATTAGAGGCAGATCAAAGTGAGTTTCACAACATAGTAGTCAACTGGTCAAAAAGTGAGCAGTCTGGACCCTAGAAGCTCCAATCAAGTGCAATCTATTAATTCAAACTTTGAGAAGCCAAGATAACACAGTCCACCAGCTTCAAGAGATTGTGGAATTGGTCAAGCAGATGTTGGATCTAGCCAAGGCAGTAGTGGAAGAAGCCACCAACCGATATGCCTTCTACTAAATAGATATGTTTTATAAAGTAATCAAGGTTCTAGGTCTTTTTTGTTGAAGTTACACTACTAGGCATTTTTGGACAATGTTGTATTTGAAGTTGTTAATAGTCTACAGCGATATGCTGGAGCCTGGAACACTGTTTTTTTTGGTTTGTGAACTTTCTGTTAAGAACAAATTTAATATAAATCTTACAGTTATGGTTAAAAAAAAAGAATATGATTTTTGACAATGTTTTTTAATAGGTAGCCCAAGTTGACAGTCCTAACCATAAGTGGTTTCTAGTCAGCTAAGGACTTGATTTCTAATGCCAGAACCACAAGGGGCCTGGAAACACCATTGTGTGCATTTCTACACTTTCAAACTAACAGTTGACATATGTTTTTGAGTATTTCAGACACCTTCAAAGAAGTTTCCAAGGGCTTCCTAGGTTTCACTAAAGTTTTGGGGTTTCAATAAAGTTGTTAAAAAATCTCTATCCTCGACACCTAAACAAATTACTACCTTGTGTTTTTTCTTGATGGTAAATAAATTACAGCACACAGACTGAGTTGATCTCTAGATGAAAGTCTTTCACCCTTGCTGAGATCTCCTTCAACAAAAGTCCTTCGCTCTCTCTATGAGTCACTGACTCAAATAGATCTGTCTCTTGTGTGTGTCTCCCTTTCACCTAGCCTCACTTTTATAATCTTGACTTATGACCTGAGATCAATGGCTAAGATTCATTTAATTCACTAATGGTAATAACCTTATTATTTCATTAATTAAGCTCACTTTAATTATAAAAAAACACTTTACTTTAATAATTCCTTTAATTAAAGTAAATTATTAAGGTTGAAGCCTTTTCGACAATTTCCACATATCTAGACACTTAGACTTGTACGGAAGTACCTGTTCGATGCTACAAACATCAACAAAAGTATCTAGGGTTTCAAGTGGGCATCACTAGGTTTCCTATCGTTTTTCTCCTCCTATTACTTCTTGTTATTGCCTTCCCTGTCGTTCCCACGGTTCCTAGCATTGCCCATGCATATCTCCCCATATTTCCAGCCAATATTACCCCATAGCAACTCAATTGATATTAGAAATAAAAAGAAAGAAATACAACTTCAAAGATGACCTAACAAATGATTACTAGTTGAAGAAACAATTCTTATTATGAAAGAACTAAGTTCAAAAATAACTTGAGCCCAAATTTTAGCTTAGAAGTAAATTACTACCATCTTGAAGTCAGGGATATAGAATTCTCAAAATTTATCTATCTCAAAATATGCACTTCTGTGATATTAAAAATAAAAAAATAAAGAAAACTACTCACAAACATAAGATAACAAAGTATTACTGGTTGAAGAAACAATTCTGCTTCCGAAAGAACTACTAATTCAAAAATAACGTTGAGATCAAATTTTGACTTGGAAGCTAGTCACTACCATCTTGAAGTAGGGGATATGGAATTTCAAATTTTATCTAAGAATCTTAAAACATGCATTTCTGATAGATGGATATTTCACAACCACTTCCAACCACTGTTGTCGATCTCATTTCGGGGAATATATCGCCAAGGGTCTGGAAATAAACTTATTGGGAATATATATCAGAAATTATCAACAAGAATAAACTTAGACCCAACGAATTCTGAAAATATTGAACAAATTGGCAAACTGAAATACTCAAGTGAAATTGAAGATATTTGCAGCACTGCTTCCAACACCCAATCTATAAAAATCAACAGAAATTCAAGAACAGGAATCTGCATACAGCTAGCCATTTATAACATCCTGGCAAATATAACTTAACAGTGCAACAGAATTCGGCTAGAAATGGGTTATGCAATTCATATCATTCTCAATCATAAAGTATTAATAATCTCACTGACCACTTTAGGTCAATTTCACAACGATATTTCCTCCATATCTGAGACTGATAATCAGCTTAAATACCACAGCCAAAAAGCCTACAGAAAATGACAGATTAATCCTCCTTTTACAAGTAATATAATTGTTAAGGGTATTGTCAGACATGATTACTGACTGAAAATGAATCTGATTCATCTACAATAATTTCCATTGACAGAAACCAAAAGGCGGATGATTCCAATCTGCTTCGAATCACATATTTACATTCAAGGATACTACAAATTCGTAGGGTATTCCTCCTCAGTGTAAGACCGACAGCACCAGCAAAATGACTGAGTTATTGCATGTGACCCAGCATAAGATTAAGCTGTTGAAGTTCCCTAAACCCAGCAAATTCCTTCTGGTGCTATACTAACATGACTTGCATTACATGGAAACATGGCCAATCATGGATGGATGTTTCACAACTACTTCCAACACCCATTCTATAACAATCCACAGAATTTTAAGAAACTAGAATCTGCTTACATCTAGCCATTTATAACATCCTCGCAAACATAACTTAACACAGTGCTAGAATTTGGCTGGAAATGGGTTATGTAATTCATACCGTTCTTGATCATTAGGTATTTATTAGTCTCACTGACCACTTTCAGTAATTTTTCACACTAATATAATTTCCCCATATCTGAGACAGACAATAAGCTTCACTACCATAGATAAAAGCCTACAGAAAATTATAGATTAATTTCCCTTCTTTTACAAGTAATATAATTACTAAGGGTGTCATCAACCATGAGTACTGACTGGAAAAGAATCTGAATCATCTACCGGAATTTCCACTACCAGAAACCAAAAATAGGTTGATTCCAATCTACTTCAAAATAACACATTTACATTCAAGGATAATACAAATTCATATGGTGTTACCTCCTCAGTGTAAGACTGACAGCACCAGCAAAATGACTTTGTTATTGCATGTGTCCCAAAGTGAGTTTTAGCTGTTAAAGTTCCCTAAACACAGCAAATTCCTTCTGGCACTATACTAAGTTGATTGTATTACATGGAAACATGACCAATCATGGATGGATTTTTAACTACTTCCAACACCCAATCTATAACAATCCATAAAATTTTAGGAAACTGAAATTTGCATACAGCTAGCCATTTATAACATGTGAATGGATAGCCAATTCAAAATCCATCCATGGATCTGCCATCATGGATGGATTTTTAACAACTACTTCCAACACCCAATCTATAACAATCCCCAAAACTTTAGGAAACTGGGATGTGCATACAGGTAGCCATTTATAACATCCTGGCAAATATAACTTGACATGGTGAATCAAATAGAAAATGTTTATTTTACTTTTTAGTATTTACATGAATTTACTAATTATATAGAATACTGAACACTTGTGCATGTAAAGCTGACAAAAGTTTCATGAAAATGCTCTAATAAACATTATACATGGAGTAATTCTCAAACTAATGTGGAAACAACACTGATACGTGCAACAAAAAATTTACATGGGAACATTTATATAGAAAAGCCTATACTTTGTAGGGCGGAGTAATTTTGGGCTTATGAATCACACATAGATATGCCCCTATAGTTAAATCAATAAAGCATAACTCCAAAGAAATAACTGCTGAATATTGATATCTTCATAGTTGAGACCTTTTATGAAGCCAAAGCTATTCACCAAAAAAACAAAGATTTCTGTAAGCTAGATGTAACACATAATAGATCTACATTGAAAGTTTGGAATCATTTGGCTTCTTATTTTCGTGGCAAACAATCAAACAATAATTGGAGCCATATTTTCAAATAATCACAATAGAATAATGGCATACAAAAGCAGTATATTTTGCGAGTGACATGCACTTTCAAAGTAGTCACCATCTGAATCAAAGTAAATATTCGTAATCCATCTCTGAAGAACTGAATTGCGAAATTGCAAAACATAGAGCTAACATTTAATAAGCACTACTAGGGTACAATTCTATCACTACACTGGTTACATAAATCAATGTTCGATTAACATCTCAATGGCCTGATCCAATGTCTACATCTTACCACGCAAGTAAACTATTATTTGTAGTATCAAAGTCTTGTACGATCCCCTGGTGATTAACAATCACATCCTGATGTTCTTTGTGGTCTCCCAGCATTGACATCAATTGTGTCCGGGAGATATCTACAAAGAAAAAAGAAGACAAATAAAAATTTAAAAATCACAACAAATCTGCAATGATATGCCCAAAGGCAGCGATAAAAGATACAAAAAGAGACACCTAATATGGCAAACAAAGTTTCCACAAAAACAAGTGGAATTCATACCAAAGAAGGCCTACTACAAAATCAGAATTAAAGCAAAGCAGTTGAGTATTACTAACATCTCCTCTTCGGGCTCATTCTTCAATGCATTCTTGGCTATACACTGGAAAGCTGCTTCAACATTAAAGCCCTCTTTTGCAGAAGTTTCAAAGTAGGGAATGTTGCCTTTAGAAGCACACCATGCCCTGGCCTTTTTCTCAGAGACCTGAAAAAGCGAAATGATTAAGTACATATATCAAAGAGTTTGAACTCTGACTCCAGAACAAAACTAAATGAAACGTCCATATACCTACCACTCTGCTGTTCCCACCATCCACGTCAATTTTATTTCCAAGCACAACAAATGGAAAATTCTCTGGATCGGAAGGGCTTGCCTAGACAGATGAAATATTTAGGTAGATTAGCACAAGTCAAGAGAAACATGTCACAATGTGTTTTAATCCTGAAAAGTGTGTCAAGCAAATACCTGAATTAGAAATTCATCACGCCAATTATTTAGGTTATCAAATGATTTTAGCACATTAACATCATAAACAAGAACGCAGCAATCGGCACCACGGTAAAAGGCAACACCAAGGCTCTGAAATCTTTCCTGGCCAGCGGTATCCCATATCTGCATTGAAGATCATTAATACCACAGAAAAATGCGAATGTATGTATAAGTATGTGTGCACATATGCATCATATAATGGTGTATAATATATATAGATATACAAACACTACAAAACAGAGAATACTCAGTGAATCTCAACCAATGTATAAACATAATCAGCAAAGCTCATTAAATGACTATGGCCCGAACTTCCCACAACAGATCCAGATATTGCATGGGAATTTAGATAGTAATGAATTGTGAGAATTCATATAGATCTTAAAACCCACCAAAAACCAGCTCCCAGCCTTATTTGTTTCATTTTACAACAATCACATGATTTAGCCTCTCTTTAAAAAAAGGGTCCAACACATGGGGTAACTATTACTCACCTGTAACGTGAACAATCTATCCTCAAACTGAACTTCTTTAGTCAAGAAGTCAGCTCCAATGGTTGCTTTATACTGGTTGCTGAATTTCTTATTTACATATCTATGAAGGCACTTAAGGACCACACTAGTTAAATAGAATCAAAATTAGAATTTTTCAAAGCTGCGTGCGATCATGTGAATGTAAAATCGATTTCAATTCCAACATAGCTTTAACCTAGTCTAACCGACAGTGAGAAACCCTAAATTGATCACCCAGAATACATAAGAAAATAAATTCAAAACGCGAGATATTGAAATCTATTTCAGGATACTGATTCATCAGCGAGGTTTTACCAACCCTGCCCACAAAAAATCAACATAACCCAAATGTCAATTTCCAATCCGGCTGAAAACCCTGACGCCGATCCGCCGAATTTAGTACCCAAAAAATTAAAAAATGAAACCTTGCTAAACTGCGTTCCACGGACTATTATTATATTAAAACAAAATAACCGCCATTTACAAACCTAAAATTCATTCGGAGATCTAATTTAACAAAACTAACGATATGACCTCCAAATCGAGCTATTTGAAGCCGGGAACTTCCAATCATATTCACCAAACTGGAAGAACCACTGAATTACAGAACCCACTTACCCGCTATCGCCAAGGATGATGACCTTTAACAGAGTTCTTCTGCGGGCCGACATGATGAACTCGAGTTTATAATGAATGAAATTCGAGTCGAAGAGATCTAAGCTGTTTTAGCTTAAGCCCTCCTCAACCTACCCTCTGGTCAATTGATCGCTCCCCTTGTCCCGTATAATGTCAAAACTCCCTTGTGGATTAATATATGTCTTATTAATCAATTTTTTTACGCATGTGCCAGGGTGTCATTGATCAAGGCGCTAAATTTAAGTTTGTACACTATGAGTACACCCGAAGTCGGGGGAACTTGGAAGTTTCGATTTCTTTTGGCCTTCCAAATTTATATTATAAGTTTCGACTTCTTTTGGCCTTCCAAATTTATATTATGGAAAAATATAGGAAATATTAAGCATCGGTGTAGTCTAAACGTTTTACGTTTTTTTTATTATTTTTGGCAATCATTATAATTGGGCAATACAATTGTTATTTGAATGTATAAATGGATTTAATGTTCTATAAAATTTTAGAGAACTCATGCAAATATAACAACTGAAATGTGTAATTCCAACAATTTATGATCGGATTTCGAATAAAATTGGTTGAAAAACATGGCCAAAAATGGTCAAAAACGTAGAACGTTTAGACTGTGTCTTAAGTATCCCATCAACGTTGAAACCAATTTTTGGATCAAAAGCTCCACTCCCAGGTTGATTGGTAATATTGTGTTGTGGCCTAATGATAAATGGGTAGGAATTTACCATATTGAATTTGAGAATCCTTGAAGTGGCCTTATGTTATTAGTTTGTTATAGTGACTTGGTTTATAAGGTATTGGAAGGTTTGTTGTTCTATTTTGTTGGGTAAGGTAAGGAGATGGTTTTTTGGAGGGAGTTTACAGTGACATGACTTTGAAAACTTGTAAGGTACTTCTTTTAGTTATTTCGTAAAGGAACTTTGCTTAGGAATTGGTCAAGCATCCATGATTCGAGAGTAAGCATAGTTGGGAACTTCAATGCATCTAATGAGACTTTAGCACGGCTCCTGAGTTTTTGCATTGATGCCAAGTTAATATCATGCTAGCCTCACACATGGAAACCTTGATTTAATCAAAATAGGGTTAGGATCAAGACCTTGATTGCATGCAATCCTTCAATATGTGATGAGATTGGTTGTAATAAAATGCAACAATGAAGCTAGTAAAGGTGAGTTAGGCACAATAGGATAGTGAATCACTATAAACAACAAATCATTCAAGTGGAAGCTTAATGGGGTTAAACAAGTATGACAATAGCATGATTTATGGAATGTAGGATTATCAACATGTCACAAATAGTAAACCCAAATGTGGAAGGTGTCGATGACTTAAGAGATTAAGTGTGAGAACAATGACATAAGAATGGAACAATAATGATAGTGAGCAACCCCAAATCATATTATAAACCAAAATGTGCATCAATTGCTTATACAAATGAATTGAGCTATGAAGAATGGCATCATCAAAGTGATGTGTTTGATATCCTTTAGCTCAAGCTCTAAGAACAATTGTGTGGAGCTCGATCTTGCAAAGTGTACACAAAGTGCAAAATTATGTAACCATTTACATATGAAATGATACTTCTTTATAGTGATAAATTGTCATTAATGACGCAATTACAAGTAGGCATAGAAGATGCCAAACGAGGAAATTGAATCTTGTGGTTTCTAGAAATTAGTTAGTTGGGTGCACACTAACTTCTAATTCGATCTCTAGTGTTGAGGTTGGCCACTCATTGACCCGATTAACTTTAATCTACTCAAATGGTGGGCATGCTGATTTTCTCAACTTTAAGATCCCACTAACATTGTTGGAGAATTTGGAGTTGACATGGCATGAATGAGTGTTTATTTATCAAATGGAAAAGTGGATCAAGGGTTGATGTATAATTGATGAGACATTGTAGATTAGGTGTGGATTATAATCGCATAAGAAGGTGCAACTACAATGAGAAGCAAGTGCTTGTCACACTCAAGGCTAACATGGGCCCATTGTGAACCAAAAATGCACTAAGGTACAACTCAATGATCCCCTAGGAAGCAATTGCCCTAATTTTGCTAGAGGTAGAAGTGTTAGTCCCATGGGATCAAACTCCATCATTGAAGAAGAAAGATTATGTGCATTGGAAAACAAGTGAAAACTTTTGCTACACCTGTTGAAATGTGAAATACTTCACTGTGCAAGGAACTACTCCACTTTAACAATTTGAAGTAGGTGTATATGCTTGTGGCGCATTCTATGGATTCAAGTTATTAACGATGAAATGAAGAGGTTATTAATGAAGCCACTTCTAGTCCTAGAACATAGACTCTTTTTCCTCCTCCAATTCAATTGTGCTTTATGAGGGGGGCAAGTTTGTGTGTGTTATGAGATTGATAACAATGGAGGATTCAAGTGTAGGGCTCGAAATGTTATTGTCCTTGCCTTCATCCAATGCACAAAGATAACCAATTTGTGCTAAAAGAGTATGGCATGACTGACATTCCAACTTATCATGGTTAGAAATCTTGTAAGTGTTGCACTACTTACTGAGATCCTTATACTTATATTGGTGATAAATCATATGGTCTTCTTTTGTTGGCATATATTGTATTTTTTAGATGTACAATCTTATCTAGTTTGCAACAATCTTTCTTCTCCTTGGATTTTGTTGCAATCAATGGCATTGCATTGGTGGTCTCACTAATCACCATAAAAATTGGCACATTGTTTACACTTATGCTTACGCTCAATCACTTACGATAAGTTGTGTGCGTCTACAAGTGTTTTCAAGGTCATAACTTGAACATCTAATTAATGCACAAGTATAACCCATGTTTGTACTTCATAATTAGATTTGTCTCCTCCTCTCTAATGTTTAGATGAGCCACCATTGTGTGAAACTCATATGTGCCTATCATTAATAAACTAGTTAGAATGTCATTATTGTTGTCATTTCATGTGTTGGTCCTCTGAATACCTTAATGGGTAAATTTGGACATGCATCACTTGCATGAAACCATTCCATGTAGTGATTAACTCACCGAGCTCTTCACACTATTGGTTGTGTGACTCCCACTAAGACTTGGCAATGTATTGATGCAGGATGTTGACCATAGTCCACAACCCTCATAAATACATATAGGTCTGCTAGGATAAAATCCTCAAGATGGGATTCTCATCCTTTATTGGCAGACCCTCTAGTTTATGGTACTGCCTACCAAATTTTTTTATGGGGGTTTATCATGTTTTTGTATTTTTTGTTATGATGCATAATGAAAAATGAAAACTACAATCTTGGTACTAGAGGCATAACAAAGGAAAGTTGCAATTAAAATGCAATGACGTGCAAATCAAATAAGAGAATAGTCCACTGCATTTAATTCAAACATGATCAAAGATATTGTGGATCCACGAGATAGATTAATGTCATGTTCAATCTTACTATTGCAATCCCAAGCTAACAACAAAGAAAACAACAATGAGCATATGCAGTTGAATGAAAGAATAGTCCATAATCTTTAACACATATACTAACAATGAACTAGAGAAAGCTACAAATGAGAAAGATAACTTACAATCATTCGTAACCCACTAAAGTGCATTCCAATATCTATGAATGGTGCCTCGATCTCTTATTACAATATATCTCAAAAACAAAAGATGAGAACCTGTTATTCTTCTTATGAATCTCTATTTATAAAAAAATGAGATGAATCTTGGTCTTCAAACTTCCTCCTATGACTCTTGACCTTCCAAGTGTCACTACAACCTTTCACCTCTTATGATTGTTTGACTTCCAAAGGTCGACTTAGCCTTTGACTTAGATGACTAATGAATATGCTCAAGGAACGTTGAGCCTTTGAGTATAGTTACATAGCCAAGTGCAAGTCTCATGAAAATGTGTTTTTGTTGAAAGGTTAAGCCTCCTACCTTGGACCTGACTTCGTGCATCTCTATTTTGAGATTGAACCTTTTCTTTGGCTATGTTAAAGACTTTTCTCTTCAATGATCTTTGTTGCTTCATGGGATTTGTTACCCCCACTCACCTAGGGGTAACTAGAGGAGATCATGTCTCATGGCCCATAATGAAGACAATGATCTCGATGATGATGGTGATCAATATTCTCCATAGACAACAACCCCTCATATGCCTCCCCCCTCATCCAACTCAAGTCATTGCACTTGATCAGCATGGTTCATCTGATGATGGTGGTCCAACACACATGAGGTGCACTAGTCATTGTTTCATATAAAGTCTCACATTTAATGCATCAAACATTTAAGTGAGGATCATGGGTTGAAGTTTGAGAATGGATCATGAGCTTGGAAGTTATGCTTTTTGCCTTGTTTTACCTTGGTGACCATCATTTGTGTCCTACTCTAGTGTTGTCACTCTTGGGGAATAGAGGTACTATTAGGAAGCCTTGATAGGGGTAACGTACTGCTCCCTTTCATACTTAACACTTTCCATCCTGGGGCCTTTCGCAATGTACTATATTTTGGTAATGGTTGTTACATGTACACCAAAAATGCCCATTGTTCATTCTCTTATGAAAAGAAGGGCTAGAATGTCAAGGTTGATGCAGTTGTTAGAAAAAATTGAATGAAAAAGAAAGCATATTTCAAAAGAAAAAATAATTAATGGGATAATAAATGACCATGTCAAAAGCCAAAGGTCAACTTGAGCTCTACCCCTTCGTTATGAGGTGGTCGCCCCTAGTCCCAATGCATTGAATGCATATCAATCAAAAGGACTTAATCTCAGTAAGAAAAATAATGAATGCTTGAAACCTACAAAAGGGACTTGCAAAAGCAATAAAAGAATA
>ML792403.1:141023-158258 GCA_009831015.1 Picea engelmannii | reverse complement strand
CTAGCCATTTATAACATCCTCGCAAACATAACTTAACACAGTGCTAGAATTTGGCTGGAAATGGGTTATGTAATTCATACCGTTCTTGATCATTAGGTATTTATTAGTCTCACTGACCACTTTCAGTAATTTTTCACACTAATATAATTTCCCCATATCTGAGACAGACAATAAGCTTCACTACCATAGATAAAAGCCTACAGAAAATTATAGATTAATTTCCCTTCTTTTACAAGTAATATAATTACTAAGGGTGTCATCAACCATGAGTACTGACTGGAAAAGAATCTGAATCATCTACCGGAATTTCCACTACCAGAAACCAAAAATAGGTTGATTCCAATCTACTTCAAAATAACACATTTACATTCAAGGATAATACAAATTCATATGGTGTTACCTCCTCAGTGTAAGACTGACAGCACCAGCAAAATGACTTTGTTATTGCATGTGTCCCAAAGTGAGTTTTAGCTGTTAAAGTTCCCTAAACACAGCAAATTCCTTCTGGCACTATACTAAGTTGATTGTATTACATGGAAACATGACCAATCATGGATGGATTTTTAACTACTTCCAACACCCAATCTATAACAATCCATAAAATTTTAGGAAACTGAAATTTGCATACAGCTAGCCATTTATAACATGTGAATGGATAGCCAATTCAAAATCCATCCATGGATCTGCCATCATGGATGGATTTTTAACAACTACTTCCAACACCCAATCTATAACAATCCCCAAAACTTTAGGAAACTGGGATGTGCATACAGGTAGCCATTTATAACATCCTGGCAAATATAACTTGACATGGTGAATCAAATAGAAAATGTTTATTTTACTTTTTAGTATTTACATGAATTTACTAATTATATAGAATACTGAACACTTGTGCATGTAAAGCTGACAAAAGTTTCATGAAAATGCTCTAATAAACATTATACATGGAGTAATTCTCAAACTAATGTGGAAACAACACTGATACGTGCAACAAAAAATTTACATGGGAACATTTATATAGAAAAGCCTATACTTTGTAGGGCGGAGTAATTTTGGGCTTATGAATCACACATAGATATGCCCCTATAGTTAAATCAATAAAGCATAACTCCAAAGAAATAACTGCTGAATATTGATATCTTCATAGTTGAGACCTTTTATGAAGCCAAAGCTATTCACCAAAAAAACAAAGATTTCTGTAAGCTAGATGTAACACATAATAGATCTACATTGAAAGTTTGGAATCATTTGGCTTCTTATTTTCGTGGCAAACAATCAAACAATAATTGGAGCCATATTTTCAAATAATCACAATAGAATAATGGCATACAAAAGCAGTATATTTTGCGAGTGACATGCACTTTCAAAGTAGTCACCATCTGAATCAAAGTAAATATTCGTAATCCATCTCTGAAGAACTGAATTGCGAAATTGCAAAACATAGAGCTAACATTTAATAAGCACTACTAGGGTACAATTCTATCACTACACTGGTTACATAAATCAATGTTCGATTAACATCTCAATGGCCTGATCCAATGTCTACATCTTACCACGCAAGTAAACTATTATTTGTAGTATCAAAGTCTTGTACGATCCCCTGGTGATTAACAATCACATCCTGATGTTCTTTGTGGTCTCCCAGCATTGACATCAATTGTGTCCGGGAGATATCTACAAAGAAAAAAGAAGACAAATAAAAATTTAAAAATCACAACAAATCTGCAATGATATGCCCAAAGGCAGCGATAAAAGATACAAAAAGAGACACCTAATATGGCAAACAAAGTTTCCACAAAAACAAGTGGAATTCATACCAAAGAAGGCCTACTACAAAATCAGAATTAAAGCAAAGCAGTTGAGTATTACTAACATCTCCTCTTCGGGCTCATTCTTCAATGCATTCTTGGCTATACACTGGAAAGCTGCTTCAACATTAAAGCCCTCTTTTGCAGAAGTTTCAAAGTAGGGAATGTTGCCTTTAGAAGCACACCATGCCCTGGCCTTTTTCTCAGAGACCTGAAAAAGCGAAATGATTAAGTACATATATCAAAGAGTTTGAACTCTGACTCCAGAACAAAACTAAATGAAACGTCCATATACCTACCACTCTGCTGTTCCCACCATCCACGTCAATTTTATTTCCAAGCACAACAAATGGAAAATTCTCTGGATCGGAAGGGCTTGCCTAGACAGATGAAATATTTAGGTAGATTAGCACAAGTCAAGAGAAACATGTCACAATGTGTTTTAATCCTGAAAAGTGTGTCAAGCAAATACCTGAATTAGAAATTCATCACGCCAATTATTTAGGTTATCAAATGATTTTAGCACATTAACATCATAAACAAGAACGCAGCAATCGGCACCACGGTAAAAGGCAACACCAAGGCTCTGAAATCTTTCCTGGCCAGCGGTATCCCATATCTGCATTGAAGATCATTAATACCACAGAAAAATGCGAATGTATGTATAAGTATGTGTGCACATATGCATCATATAATGGTGTATAATATATATAGATATACAAACACTACAAAACAGAGAATACTCAGTGAATCTCAACCAATGTATAAACATAATCAGCAAAGCTCATTAAATGACTATGGCCCGAACTTCCCACAACAGATCCAGATATTGCATGGGAATTTAGATAGTAATGAATTGTGAGAATTCATATAGATCTTAAAACCCACCAAAAACCAGCTCCCAGCCTTATTTGTTTCATTTTACAACAATCACATGATTTAGCCTCTCTTTAAAAAAAGGGTCCAACACATGGGGTAACTATTACTCACCTGTAACGTGAACAATCTATCCTCAAACTGAACTTCTTTAGTCAAGAAGTCAGCTCCAATGGTTGCTTTATACTGGTTGCTGAATTTCTTATTTACATATCTATGAAGGCACTTAAGGACCACACTAGTTAAATAGAATCAAAATTAGAATTTTTCAAAGCTGCGTGCGATCATGTGAATGTAAAATCGATTTCAATTCCAACATAGCTTTAACCTAGTCTAACCGACAGTGAGAAACCCTAAATTGATCACCCAGAATACATAAGAAAATAAATTCAAAACGCGAGATATTGAAATCTATTTCAGGATACTGATTCATCAGCGAGGTTTTACCAACCCTGCCCACAAAAAATCAACATAACCCAAATGTCAATTTCCAATCCGGCTGAAAACCCTGACGCCGATCCGCCGAATTTAGTACCCAAAAAATTAAAAAATGAAACCTTGCTAAACTGCGTTCCACGGACTATTATTATATTAAAACAAAATAACCGCCATTTACAAACCTAAAATTCATTCGGAGATCTAATTTAACAAAACTAACGATATGACCTCCAAATCGAGCTATTTGAAGCCGGGAACTTCCAATCATATTCACCAAACTGGAAGAACCACTGAATTACAGAACCCACTTACCCGCTATCGCCAAGGATGATGACCTTTAACAGAGTTCTTCTGCGGGCCGACATGATGAACTCGAGTTTATAATGAATGAAATTCGAGTCGAAGAGATCTAAGCTGTTTTAGCTTAAGCCCTCCTCAACCTACCCTCTGGTCAATTGATCGCTCCCCTTGTCCCGTATAATGTCAAAACTCCCTTGTGGATTAATATATGTCTTATTAATCAATTTTTTTACGCATGTGCCAGGGTGTCATTGATCAAGGCGCTAAATTTAAGTTTGTACACTATGAGTACACCCGAAGTCGGGGGAACTTGGAAGTTTCGATTTCTTTTGGCCTTCCAAATTTATATTATAAGTTTCGACTTCTTTTGGCCTTCCAAATTTATATTATGGAAAAATATAGGAAATATTAAGCATCGGTGTAGTCTAAACGTTTTACGTTTTTTTTATTATTTTTGGCAATCATTATAATTGGGCAATACAATTGTTATTTGAATGTATAAATGGATTTAATGTTCTATAAAATTTTAGAGAACTCATGCAAATATAACAACTGAAATGTGTAATTCCAACAATTTATGATCGGATTTCGAATAAAATTGGTTGAAAAACATGGCCAAAAATGGTCAAAAACGTAGAACGTTTAGACTGTGTCTTAAGTATCCCATCAACGTTGAAACCAATTTTTGGATCAAAAGCTCCACTCCCAGGTTGATTGGTAATATTGTGTTGTGGCCTAATGATAAATGGGTAGGAATTTACCATATTGAATTTGAGAATCCTTGAAGTGGCCTTATGTTATTAGTTTGTTATAGTGACTTGGTTTATAAGGTATTGGAAGGTTTGTTGTTCTATTTTGTTGGGTAAGGTAAGGAGATGGTTTTTTGGAGGGAGTTTACAGTGACATGACTTTGAAAACTTGTAAGGTACTTCTTTTAGTTATTTCGTAAAGGAACTTTGCTTAGGAATTGGTCAAGCATCCATGATTCGAGAGTAAGCATAGTTGGGAACTTCAATGCATCTAATGAGACTTTAGCACGGCTCCTGAGTTTTTGCATTGATGCCAAGTTAATATCATGCTAGCCTCACACATGGAAACCTTGATTTAATCAAAATAGGGTTAGGATCAAGACCTTGATTGCATGCAATCCTTCAATATGTGATGAGATTGGTTGTAATAAAATGCAACAATGAAGCTAGTAAAGGTGAGTTAGGCACAATAGGATAGTGAATCACTATAAACAACAAATCATTCAAGTGGAAGCTTAATGGGGTTAAACAAGTATGACAATAGCATGATTTATGGAATGTAGGATTATCAACATGTCACAAATAGTAAACCCAAATGTGGAAGGTGTCGATGACTTAAGAGATTAAGTGTGAGAACAATGACATAAGAATGGAACAATAATGATAGTGAGCAACCCCAAATCATATTATAAACCAAAATGTGCATCAATTGCTTATACAAATGAATTGAGCTATGAAGAATGGCATCATCAAAGTGATGTGTTTGATATCCTTTAGCTCAAGCTCTAAGAACAATTGTGTGGAGCTCGATCTTGCAAAGTGTACACAAAGTGCAAAATTATGTAACCATTTACATATGAAATGATACTTCTTTATAGTGATAAATTGTCATTAATGACGCAATTACAAGTAGGCATAGAAGATGCCAAACGAGGAAATTGAATCTTGTGGTTTCTAGAAATTAGTTAGTTGGGTGCACACTAACTTCTAATTCGATCTCTAGTGTTGAGGTTGGCCACTCATTGACCCGATTAACTTTAATCTACTCAAATGGTGGGCATGCTGATTTTCTCAACTTTAAGATCCCACTAACATTGTTGGAGAATTTGGAGTTGACATGGCATGAATGAGTGTTTATTTATCAAATGGAAAAGTGGATCAAGGGTTGATGTATAATTGATGAGACATTGTAGATTAGGTGTGGATTATAATCGCATAAGAAGGTGCAACTACAATGAGAAGCAAGTGCTTGTCACACTCAAGGCTAACATGGGCCCATTGTGAACCAAAAATGCACTAAGGTACAACTCAATGATCCCCTAGGAAGCAATTGCCCTAATTTTGCTAGAGGTAGAAGTGTTAGTCCCATGGGATCAAACTCCATCATTGAAGAAGAAAGATTATGTGCATTGGAAAACAAGTGAAAACTTTTGCTACACCTGTTGAAATGTGAAATACTTCACTGTGCAAGGAACTACTCCACTTTAACAATTTGAAGTAGGTGTATATGCTTGTGGCGCATTCTATGGATTCAAGTTATTAACGATGAAATGAAGAGGTTATTAATGAAGCCACTTCTAGTCCTAGAACATAGACTCTTTTTCCTCCTCCAATTCAATTGTGCTTTATGAGGGGGGCAAGTTTGTGTGTGTTATGAGATTGATAACAATGGAGGATTCAAGTGTAGGGCTCGAAATGTTATTGTCCTTGCCTTCATCCAATGCACAAAGATAACCAATTTGTGCTAAAAGAGTATGGCATGACTGACATTCCAACTTATCATGGTTAGAAATCTTGTAAGTGTTGCACTACTTACTGAGATCCTTATACTTATATTGGTGATAAATCATATGGTCTTCTTTTGTTGGCATATATTGTATTTTTTAGATGTACAATCTTATCTAGTTTGCAACAATCTTTCTTCTCCTTGGATTTTGTTGCAATCAATGGCATTGCATTGGTGGTCTCACTAATCACCATAAAAATTGGCACATTGTTTACACTTATGCTTACGCTCAATCACTTACGATAAGTTGTGTGCGTCTACAAGTGTTTTCAAGGTCATAACTTGAACATCTAATTAATGCACAAGTATAACCCATGTTTGTACTTCATAATTAGATTTGTCTCCTCCTCTCTAATGTTTAGATGAGCCACCATTGTGTGAAACTCATATGTGCCTATCATTAATAAACTAGTTAGAATGTCATTATTGTTGTCATTTCATGTGTTGGTCCTCTGAATACCTTAATGGGTAAATTTGGACATGCATCACTTGCATGAAACCATTCCATGTAGTGATTAACTCACCGAGCTCTTCACACTATTGGTTGTGTGACTCCCACTAAGACTTGGCAATGTATTGATGCAGGATGTTGACCATAGTCCACAACCCTCATAAATACATATAGGTCTGCTAGGATAAAATCCTCAAGATGGGATTCTCATCCTTTATTGGCAGACCCTCTAGTTTATGGTACTGCCTACCAAATTTTTTTATGGGGGTTTATCATGTTTTTGTATTTTTTGTTATGATGCATAATGAAAAATGAAAACTACAATCTTGGTACTAGAGGCATAACAAAGGAAAGTTGCAATTAAAATGCAATGACGTGCAAATCAAATAAGAGAATAGTCCACTGCATTTAATTCAAACATGATCAAAGATATTGTGGATCCACGAGATAGATTAATGTCATGTTCAATCTTACTATTGCAATCCCAAGCTAACAACAAAGAAAACAACAATGAGCATATGCAGTTGAATGAAAGAATAGTCCATAATCTTTAACACATATACTAACAATGAACTAGAGAAAGCTACAAATGAGAAAGATAACTTACAATCATTCGTAACCCACTAAAGTGCATTCCAATATCTATGAATGGTGCCTCGATCTCTTATTACAATATATCTCAAAAACAAAAGATGAGAACCTGTTATTCTTCTTATGAATCTCTATTTATAAAAAAATGAGATGAATCTTGGTCTTCAAACTTCCTCCTATGACTCTTGACCTTCCAAGTGTCACTACAACCTTTCACCTCTTATGATTGTTTGACTTCCAAAGGTCGACTTAGCCTTTGACTTAGATGACTAATGAATATGCTCAAGGAACGTTGAGCCTTTGAGTATAGTTACATAGCCAAGTGCAAGTCTCATGAAAATGTGTTTTTGTTGAAAGGTTAAGCCTCCTACCTTGGACCTGACTTCGTGCATCTCTATTTTGAGATTGAACCTTTTCTTTGGCTATGTTAAAGACTTTTCTCTTCAATGATCTTTGTTGCTTCATGGGATTTGTTACCCCCACTCACCTAGGGGTAACTAGAGGAGATCATGTCTCATGGCCCATAATGAAGACAATGATCTCGATGATGATGGTGATCAATATTCTCCATAGACAACAACCCCTCATATGCCTCCCCCCTCATCCAACTCAAGTCATTGCACTTGATCAGCATGGTTCATCTGATGATGGTGGTCCAACACACATGAGGTGCACTAGTCATTGTTTCATATAAAGTCTCACATTTAATGCATCAAACATTTAAGTGAGGATCATGGGTTGAAGTTTGAGAATGGATCATGAGCTTGGAAGTTATGCTTTTTGCCTTGTTTTACCTTGGTGACCATCATTTGTGTCCTACTCTAGTGTTGTCACTCTTGGGGAATAGAGGTACTATTAGGAAGCCTTGATAGGGGTAACGTACTGCTCCCTTTCATACTTAACACTTTCCATCCTGGGGCCTTTCGCAATGTACTATATTTTGGTAATGGTTGTTACATGTACACCAAAAATGCCCATTGTTCATTCTCTTATGAAAAGAAGGGCTAGAATGTCAAGGTTGATGCAGTTGTTAGAAAAAATTGAATGAAAAAGAAAGCATATTTCAAAAGAAAAAATAATTAATGGGATAATAAATGACCATGTCAAAAGCCAAAGGTCAACTTGAGCTCTACCCCTTCGTTATGAGGTGGTCGCCCCTAGTCCCAATGCATTGAATGCATATCAATCAAAAGGACTTAATCTCAGTAAGAAAAATAATGAATGCTTGAAACCTACAAAAGGGACTTGCAAAAGCAATAAAAGAATACCAAAAGGCAAGAAAGGGGTTTGGAATACACACACTACTGAGGAAATGGTATCTTAAGCAGTAAGCGCTCCCTCTACAAAGGCGCTCGTGGAGATGGACAGAGCACAATACCTTGCATGTCAATGACTCCATCATTGATCTGGATTTATGAGGGAACGAAATGAAACACAAAAATAAGACAGAAACACAAAGATACAACAATACTCAATTTCTATTAAAATACAGAGTGAAATGAACTCACTAGAATTGTGGTAGCTTATCTCTGAGAAGAGATGTGAAGACTATGTGCATTCGCAAGAAGATGATTACAATGAAGCTCCCAAGGCCTTTTTAACATAAAGCATAAATGAGAAAACTCTAAACATCTAAAACCCTAACCTCGGAAGATGAAATGCCAAAAGGTTTATGGGCCTCGATGGGGGTAGTTGATACGTCAACTTACCTAGGGTGTAACTTTTGCATACGATCTTCGTTTGGGGCGCTTGATACCTTTTCGAAAAGATCTAGCCGAGGATTACACATTCTGAACAACCCAATAGATGCCAACATGTTTCTATTGGGTGTTGCCATGTAAAAAAAACTGTCATTTAGGGCCTCAAAACGACCACGAAGGTTTGGGACCCGAAAAACTATAGAAAAATTGCCAAAATGGAAATTGTATGTTGAGCTAGTGGAATAGGTGGGTGACCAACAATGTCCACTTGGATCAAACCTCCCTCCTTTGGAAGAAATGGTCTCAATTGGGTTGAGTACCCCCATAAAATGTGAAAAATTATGTTGAAGTTGATGCTTGGTAAGCCACTTGTCTTGGTGCAGTAATTGCCCTGCTTTGACAACCTGATAGAGTTGGATATTCTATTGGCAGGTGCCCTTAACCTGTGTGTCCATGATCCAATCAATGGTTGCTTGTTCCATGTATTCAGGGTTGAGATTTGTAGGTATCAGCTACTCTGACACCTTCGATGTGTCAAGTAGTGGTGGAAAATATGGTCGAAGGAGGTCCACATTGAATATTGGGTATAATCCAAAGAAGGGGGGAATACTTAACTTAAAAGCATTGTCTCCCATAGACTTGGCGATTGTGTAAGGTCCATAGTGAAGTGGCAATACCTTCTGGTGGTGTCCTGTAAGGCGCTCTCTCTACAAATGCAACCAAACCTTGTCGCCTACCTGAAACTTGTGGGGAACCCGGTGTTGATCATGGTGTTGCTTGTACTTAGCATTGGATTTTTGCAAAATATCATGGACATGTTGGTGGATGTGAATACGTTCAATGAATTTGGTGGCCTTGTCGGCCTCAGATTGAGTATGGGAAGATTTTGCTTGTGTGGATGCAAGGGGTAGTGCTACATCAATGGGGCCCAATGGTTGAAAACCCAGACCCACCTAAAAAGGGTTACAGTTGGTTGAGCTATGGGTGCTTTGTTGTAACTATGTTGGACATAAGGAAGGCTCTCATCCCATGTGTGTGTATGCTTGGAGTTGTACATGTGAAAGAGATGCATGATCATCCTATTGATGACCTCTGTCTATCCATCAGTCTGAGGGTGGGAGGTAGTGGATTTGGTGAGCTTGGTGTCCAACAGTGACCAGAGGCTCGACTAGAATGTGCTCAAGAATATGTTGTTCTGACTTGATATGATGATTTGTAGTAGTTTGAAGTGTACCCATACACGCTTGAAGAAGAGCTTGGCAGTGGCATCGATAGTGATACTCTTCTTGAAGGCACTCAGAATGGCCATCTTAGAGAATCGATCAACAACCATGAATACGCAATCATTGCCATGCTTGGTGGAGGGGAGACCTGACATGTAGTCCATCGAGATGGATTCCCAGGGCTCGTCAGGAGTAGGCAAAGGGGTGTATATTCCTTGTGTTTTAATGGTTGGCTTGGAAATGGAATAGGCAGTGTAGGATCTGATATACTTACTAACATCTCGTCGAAGCTTCAACCAATAGAAATACTTTTGTAGTATTGCCATTGTCTTCTCCGTGACAAAGTGTCATGCCACCCGACTATAGTGGGATTCCCAAATCAATTTCGCACGCTCGCTTGAAGGAACAAGGAGATGACCCAGATGGAAGTCGACAATGGTTGTTCATGTTCCCAACATCTGGTAGGTTGTAGCAAATTCAGGATCATTGTCATAGAGTTGGGACCACCTAGAGGTCTCATGCCTGCAATAGTTGAGCACCGTGGTTAGTGTTGCAACTGGAGGTTGACTGAGGTAGTCAACGATGCGATTAGTGCTCCCTTTCTTATAATTAATGTCGAGGTGAAACTATTGCAAGTATGTGGACCACTTTTGATGGTGGTCATTCTGCAATTTGCCTTGTGTTTGCATGAACTGCAGAGGCTTGTGATCCATATGGATGACTATCTGCTTCCCTAAAATGTAATGCTTCCATTGGCAGCAGGCTTGTATGATGGAATACATTTCTTTGTCATAAGTGGGGTACTTACAGACAACATCTAAGAGTGTCTCACTATGATAGGCCACTGGATGATTGTGTTGAGTGAGAACAACACCAACAACCTAATTAGAAGCATCGATCACAATCTCAAATGGTTGTTGCAGATCGGGTAAGGCGAGCACGAGGGTTGAGCATTAAGGACATTTCAAACCATCAAAAGCTTTTTGTTGTGATCTGACCCACACAAATTTGGCTTTTCAACCACCCTTGGTCACTTGGTTGAGAGCCCATGCGATATGGGAGAACCCTGATACAAATCTGCGATAGAAGTTGGCGAGGCCTAAGAAGCTTCGAAGCTCGATGAGTGTTGTTGGGGCTGGCTAGTCATGAATGACTTGGATCTTGGCTGGATCGACATGCACACTATGCTCATCTACAATGTACCCGAGGTATTGGACCTTGTTTATGCCAAAGGAGCATTTCTCTAAGTTAGCATATAACTTGTGTTGTCATAGAGTGTGGAGGACATGTTGAATGTGTTGCAGGTGTTCTTCCCAACTCTTGTCGAAGACAAGGATATCATCCAGATATACAACCACGAAGGAATTGGTGAAGGGAAACAAGATGTCGTCCATCGACCTCATGAAGGTGGATGGGACATTTTTCAAGCCAAAGGGTATGACCAACCACTCGAAAAGACCTTCTTTAGACTTGAAAGTGGTCTTCCATACATTTGTTTTCTCTATGGGGACCTAGTTGTAGCTGAACTTCAGATCAATCTTACTAAAATACTTACCCCCTTGAGTTGTTTAAGAAGGTCATCAATTTGGGGAATTGGGTATCGATTCCTGACTGTGATTTTGTTCATAGCTTTGTAATCAATACAAAGTCGTCAGGTCTCGTCTTTCTTTTGTACGAGCACGATTGGGATTTCGCAAGGTGAGGAGCTTAGTTGAATGTGCCATTTTTGGAGTAGCTCTTGGATCTAGGGCTTGATTTCCTCATTTTCAAGGAGAGAGCGTCGATACATTGGCTCGTTAGGCAAAGGTGTTCTAGGAGTTAGCTTAATTGAATGCTTGACTTGACAGTGCAAAGACACTCTCGTAGGTGAGGCGAAGATGTCACGATATTCTTCCATGACCTTGTCCACTTGCTTCTGTTGCATAGAGGAGCCTTATGCAGAGACCGTGGATGTGGTCACAACCTTCCATTCATTCTAAGAGTGGATCACAAAAGGACACATTTCCCAACCTAGGAGGTGACCTTCCTGTACTGCTTAACTGAAAACCAAAGAAATTGTGGTAGGTGGAGCTACCTCTAGGATCCTGTACAATTGTCTTCTCATAGTAACAATGATACTATGAGGTCTAGACTCATATACATCATGATATTTCCACACATATGGCTAGCCTAAAAGAACATCTTAAACTTCAAGTGGGGAAACATCACACAATACCTCGTCCTTGAAGGGATTGATGCCATAAGGAAGGCGACACTATTGGCTGATGCAGAAATCTCATCCTTGGCTGAGCCACCTGATGTTGTGCGACCGTGGATGTGGTGTTGTCGACAACTCCAATTGCTTCACGACCTTTGCTGATATGAGGTTCTTTTGGCTCCTTCTATCAAGAATGAAATGTAGCAGAGAACCCTTGACACACATCTGTGAGTGAAAAAGGTGTTCACCTTCCTTCGACTCTCTTGGTTCATTTGGTTGGATATTAGTGGTAGCGACTTTGGCATTGGGTTCTACATCAATGATCTGCTTCGCCTTATCTAGTTCTGAATCAGAGTTGAAGCTTGGTTCTAACTCCGAGGCTTTCTGCCTAGCCAACAATGACTGCTTCGAGTGACATTCATCGGTGTTGTGATAGGGGATTTTATGGAATTCACACCACTTCCCAATGTGTTTATTCATCTTCCCATTACCCTTCTTTGTTTGTGGCTTAGACTGGTTGTCCCACGGTTGTCCATCCTTGCTTTGTCCTTTTTTTTCTATGTGTCGGGGTTGTGTTGACCTGTATATACATTATTTCTTTTTATTTTTTCTTTTACTTAGAATTTTTTTTGATTTATTACGGGCTCATAAACCATTTCCATCAAGTTTTGTGTTACTCAAAATGCATTCATATTCTCTGTTGTATCCATATTGCATCCAGACTAAACCATTTCTTGAATTCTTTGCGGAATGGTGGGTTCGCGGGTTGGTCTTACTTTTTTCGCTCATGTCCGCTCCTCTGCCATCGCCAAAATGCACCTTATGTTCCACTGCACATGATTTTCACCAATACTTAGTCTTTTTCTCATAGTCTTCACGGAACGAAGGGTCTGCTGATGTGTAGCTTTTCTCCGATTCATTTACTTTTAATAATTACAAGTCCGTCCGTCCGCTCCATGGTACTTGGTCGTTATCTTGAGACTTTACATATCTCTTCAATGCTCCAATACTTAATCTCATAAAAAAAGATTCCACCACGGAATCAAAGTTTGTCTCACTACCTTAAAAGTTCTATATCTCTTGTTCGTCCATCTACCATCCTATACTTAGTCGTATCTCGAAGTATTCCATGAAGCCACGAGAGAAAAGTTTTTCCTTTCATTTCTTTATATATATTTCTTTCCTCTGCTCCACCGTGAATCCTCGTTCCTTGTCACATTCACCAAAAAAAAATTAATGCATATCTTATGTGAAATGACAGATGGTTAAATACTAAAGCACCGTTATTAATGGCGCTTTCCTCGAGACCCATTTCATAAATTCACTTAACCATTCTTTCAAAATAAGAGCTCCATTGTTTTGTTATTCCAGACGGACTATGCATGTTTTTCCAACTCTTAAGAAAGATGGCGAGAATAAGAGAAAGTTTTTGTGTGGATACATTGAATACACTTACACGAGAGGACACAAAATACCACTGGTCGAGAGCCTACAAATACTATTCTGCATTACCGCTTGAAGAAATGAATATTAATGACTTATAGATATCAGGGATCGCCAAGGTAGGTTGTGTTCCAGAAGTATTCGATGCCAAAGAACTAGTAATACGATGTACAGATAATTACGAGAAAGACCAACAAATTATTAAATTGAAACGACACTCCCCAATATCCATGGCGCCATCAACTTTCAGCAATATGCTTAGGTTATCGGAGCTGAAAATGACCTTCAAGGTTGATGAAGCCAAGAATTTCATTTCATCAGGGCTAAAAACAATGGTAGGGACTTATTGCTATTATGTCTTGAAGACCCAACGACAATGTCAGAGGATTTATCAATGATGCAGGTTAGTCAATTGAAGAAACCTTATAAATAAATGGCATGGCTTCTTGCTAGGGCATTGGGACATGATTCCACTAGCTATTATCCCTCATTTAGCTCTCTTTATTTTATATTATTCTATTCAAGGAAAGGAAATTTTCGAATGGTCAAAAATTATATCTACTGATATATCACTTCAATTATCAAATTTTAAGAAGGATAAGAAATTCTACATGTCTACATATTTGGTTTTTGCTATTGTCTATTGTCATGTATTCCACAGATTGCATTTGTCAAAACAAGTTGATTTCAAGATAGACTCGGTTCACACATGGTATCCTTCTTTGTGGAAACAAAAAGCAGTGTACCATTTTTATGAAGTTTATGATTCCTTTTTGTCTTCTTTCAAAAAACTCATGTTTGGAAACAACACTTCGAGATTGTCGTTAGAGGTGGAAATATTTTTAGATAAAAGGGGAAATTTTGAATCAAATGAACAATATAACATAATCATAGTTTATTGCTCTCGAGAAGCCCCAATTTATCTTATGTTTTATGTATCAAATACAATATTTTAGGTGGAAGTCTATAGACAATACACATTTTGGCTAATTTCTTTTATGAAAGGAAGAAAAGGAAATTCATTCCAATGTCATGGAAAGTTGGCGAGATAACACTGAGAAGTGCTCCAAAAATTGATGAATTTGCATCCGTATAATTTAAAATTGGCAAATCAAGTGAAGGGGTTTGACCCTCAACAATATTTCATGAATCATATGATCTCTGTAGGTTTCATTGTATCATACATAAACACTCCTATATATGGAGAAGAGGAAAATGATGGTAACAACTCTGAAGAAGTATTAGTTGGAGATATTGAGACTACTGTCAGCACAAATGAAGCACATTGACAACACAGAAGGGTTATAAATGAAAGGATTACAAAGTCTCAAAGTTATTCTCAGAGAAGCAACACACCCAAGCAAAATCCCGAAACCATTATGTAGGAGAAAAAAAATTCCTTAAACGAGAGTTCAGGTGATGGAGATGATCCCAATCACCCCAAAAAGAGTATTGAAAGACCTCACAAATTACCAGTAAATACGAGGAAAAGGAAAAACAATCAAGTTCGGGAAGAAGAAGAGGTCATATCTGATGAGGAAGTATGCAAACATTGAGGATATAGAGTTTCCAGATGATGAATAGAGGGCTCAACAGAGTAGAGAAGTAGCAGCATAATTGGTGACTCTGGAGCCCGCCTTTTATGAAGAAGAATCCTTGACCCTTCATAGTGCATTATTTGACAAAGATTTAAGGAAGTTAGTATTTGAACGAGTAAATTCAAAAGGAAAAAGAATCCAAGAGAAAGAGACAGAGTTGGACCTGAATGGAGTCCCACCATCAAGAATTTCCTGAATTCATAAAGTTATCGGTTACACTTTGGAGATATCAATTGATGAAATGGAAGTCGAAAATGTAAGACTCAAAGAAAGGATTAAAGAATTGGAATGTGCTTTGATGTAACCTCCTATTTTTGTAAGTCCAATTGTTGTTATTCAATCTAGAAGAAGTCCCAACGGAACACTCGAGTCAAGTTTGAAGTTGAAAGGAACATCAAGTCTGTTGGTTGCAGTCAAGTGATTTGTTGGAGAAAATATTAAAAAGAGAATGTCCCTTATTTTAGAGGCATGGGATGTCGGGAATAATATCATTTATTTTGGTTCTAGGCTAACTAATTTAAGAGAATATCTATAGGTCGACTTTACTGATGAAGAAGGTTTCTATAAGGATGTTGTTATCACATTTATATTAAAAGTTTATGATATGACCGAATTAAAAAAAAAAAAGAGGACCTACCTTTCCCCATTCGAATAAAAAAGTTGAAAGCTTGTTGGATAAAAAAGATAAAGGTGTTGAAAGAAATATTGGATGATTGTGACGCCCTGGCTGTCAAAAAGGAGGCATTATCTCGCAAATTGATTGAAATAGACTTGGCAGGGACTACAAGGGAGGTCCAAGACCCAAATTTAATTTTAAACTCTGTATTTATGATAAGGCAACAATTTGAGGAACATGTGGAAATATTGTAGAGTCTATCAACAAAAAAAAACAAAAAACAAACTCTATATTTATGACAAGGCAACAATTTGAGGAACATGTGGAAATATTGAAGAGTCTATCAGTTGAAAAATTTAATAATAAAACCAAGTACACTAAAAATGAAATTGAGAGTTGGTTGGTAAGTTATGTAAATAAAAACAAATATATTGAATATACACTCCACCAACTTTCATTTGAATTGAGAGAATTAGAATGCACAATATTTGATATCAAAGTTAGACAAGAAATAAATGTTGCTGCAATGAAAGAATATATTGAAAATTGGTTAAAACAAGCCCTACTCAAGATAATCGAAGAAGATCAGTTAGAGGCAGTAGGTATTGGTCGAGCAACCACAATAAGAGATGATATAAGAGGAACCGTCATCAAGAAAATGAACGAGAGGAGATTCCATCACAATGAGTAATACATATCGCATTCTTCCCATTTCATTTCTCTTACCATTTAGAAAATCATCCAGTTGTGTTTTATCAATCCCAAGAAAAGCATAATCTATTTTTTGACCACTTTCTCTTTGTCTTCTTTCAGGTCCAACCTTGTTCCTATTTCTTTTCTTTATTTTATGGTCCACAGGAGCCTGATCCTAGTCCAAATTTGGAAGAGTGCATTTTTATTTCTAATACTATCAAAGACTATATTATTTTTTGAGAAATCCCAGAGAACTACTTCGGGGATAAGCTTTAATTATATCTTTTGAAACTCTGATTTTGAGCATTGGATATTTAAATTTTTTCATATCACATTCTCTTTATCTATCAATGAAAAGGCTCTTTTAAAGTTCTTTGATATGTGGGACTTTCATCTTTCTTTCCCTGAATGTGATAAAAACAAATTAATGTTCTGATGGATGTGAGATTTATGTTACATTTTCTATTAATGTTGTGATGGACGTGAGATTTATGTTACATTTTCTATAGTTGTTATCTTTGTATAATATCTCTAAAAAATATTTTATTTTATGAGTGAAGGTTCCTGGTCCATTTCTCAAAAATTCTTTATACATTTATATTCTTTTCAAATATTTTTCATTTATTTGAGTGATAAAGATTCAAAGTTTGCTATTTAGCACTCTCCCATTTTAATATCATTGTCCCAAGATATACAAAGATAAATCTTTAAAGAATTTAAAGAGGAGTACCACCTCTATAAAAATGCAGGGGGATTTATATCCTCA
>ML792403.1:115530-126181 GCA_009831015.1 Picea engelmannii | reverse complement strand
CACCTTTGGTATCGTCCTCCCCGTTGCCACCTGTTTTCCACTTACCGCCTCCCTTTTCCCTTGTCATCTATCCAACTTCCCTCTCTCCATCCACATGGCACCTCCTCAGCTTGTCGTCCTCTTGTCTCCTGCCATGTGTCCCTCTCATTCCCAGTCACCTCCTCCTGTACTCCTGCACTCCATGCTCCTTCCTCCTCTGTCTTATTTAGACCGCGTGGCATTCCTTAGCTGATGTCGCAGCCCCCATTTCTTCTTTGTCACCTCCACAGTGTTCACGCCTTTAACCCCCGTCACACCCTCGTCCACATCCGCCATAGGGATCCCTCGCAGCAGTCCAGTGAAGTAGCGCCCAAAGAAGGACCGTTCGGCTGATCCAGGTGGCACCATTAGGAGACCTCCACGTCCCAGAAGGAAGAGTTGACCGAGGACGTCCCTAGTACCAAGAATGCAGTTATGGCGGTTGTTGTTGGTGGTTGAGCGTCATCTCCGCCATAAAGAGGAAGGTCCAGCAAAGGATTAATTGACGTCGACTGACCTATAGAAGGACAGTCTGAAATCTGATGGCGTATGTCATAGGCGCACGATCATCCAGAGTCTGCATAGGCAGGCTGTCAGAAGCCATGCAGACACAATTCTTTAATGCAACATCTCGTTTTTGCTACTGTTGTTGTTTTTGAGTATATGTAGGCGTTTTCGCCATTTTTGTAAGGATCGATGGTTGAGCAAGGCTCCCAATTGTAAAGTTTTGATGAAGCACTGGTCGCTCTAGTTAACGTATATGGCATTGGAGACTTCTTACTTTATGGATGTCAACCTCTTTTCCATCTCTTTGTTTACTGTATTAGAACAACTCGGAATTGGAGGATCCAGTCGAGTTGCAACTGTTATAGGATGATGTAGGTTGGATCACTGTCACAGTTGCATTGTTTCTAATCGGTTCCTGTGAGTTTCTTAGCGCTGAATGACTTGGAATTGGAGGATCCAGTCGAGTCACCCTTCAGCTTCTTGAGGCTCTGGACCAAGAGGATCTTGGCTTTTGAGTCTTTCATCCTCAAGCTTCTGAAGGCCTGTCGCCCAAGGTAGTCTTGTTCACCCTTCTCACAAGTCTTCCATCTATCACCCTTTAATCAATTTACTGACATAAGTTGGATCGAGACCTCCCTTGCTTTCTACATACCAGGCCCGATTTCCTGAGTTAAAGCTATATCTTCTTGATTCCTTACCCATTTGATCACCCCATTAAATAAATCATGACATAAAACTGATGGGCGTCGGGCTCTGCTCCTGCAAGCAATCCAGGAGTGACTTTCGTCGCCAACAGGCAGATGGGAATTGAATGGGGGGGTGGGGGGGGCGAGGTTTTGAGAGAAGGGGATAAGGAAGGAGGTTGGATGCATTCGAGAGAGGGGGGATTGGGGAGGAGAGGAGTAGGATTGGAGAAGCATAATCAGAGGAAAATCCTGAAGGAGTTTTGGGGCTAGTGGACTGGTTGTTTGGATTTTGGGCTCGGGGGCTAGGAAATCTATTTTCTTGGAGCTAGGGAGCCGAAGAGGCTTTGTTCCTAGCTGGATGGGAGGAAAAAGTTTCAGGCAGGCAATTTCAGGCAAGTAGCTGCAGTAGGACAACCTTCTTCTTCAAGAGGTAATTTGCAATTATTATTGTTTTCTGTAATCTGTAATTATTATTGTTTTACCTTGAATTCAAGTTAGGGAATTTATGGATATACTATGTGATTGTTAAATTTTGTTTGTTAAATATTGCAAAAGAAGTTCCCTATCATGTTAAAACACAAATATAGATTTAATTAACTTCAACAGTGTTAGAGGATGTTACATATGGTATCAGAGCTAGTTTAAAAAACTTGGACCAGGGCCTACCCACCCATGAGACAAAAAGTTTAGACTTTATCCTAACAATAGCACATAAATTTAAACATCCAGAGTTTACCCCCAAACAACTAACCCTGATATCCTAAGGAAGACTACTCAAGGAAACCTAAACCATGAGATTATCTTTCTAGCCATAGGTTTAATTGTAAGAGCCCTATTCAACCACCTGGTTACTCATAAGAACTTCCACACGTACCTGCAAGGGACAAAGACATCACCAATAAGGGTTAGATGAGGTCAATTTATAGATAAATAAATATATATCAAACTACAAGAAACAAGGACTGGTTTATATATGTATATTGTAATGATAATTTTTTTTATTTTTATATATGTATATTATAATCAAGATATAAAAAAAAAAAAATGGGTTTCATACCCAAACCCCAAGCCAAGTATAACCCCACATCCGAAGTAATGATAGAGTTGAGAGCATTGATAATCATAGTGTTATCTACGGGCTTTTGCATACCAGTTCTCATTCCTTTGAGTAAAACCAATATCAATTATCAATTAATCAAGATGGAGCAAGCAAAGAAAAAAAACCACTGCTACCACTTATGATGATTTTGACAAACTTTCAAGGGAAAATATTCAACAAAAGATCAAGAGATTATGGACATTTGTAGTCGCAATGTACTGGATTTTGTTTGCGACGTATTTCATTCTCTGGAAACCTACAAGCATGTTCTTCAACTTAGGGCAAAGGAGCAACCTTCATTGGAGGTTAAACTAGAACAATATGTAATTCTCGTTCAATATATTCCTTCTGTACCATTTGGGAAATCACGCAGAGAACAAGTGGACTCTTTCTTCACGCGATTGTACCTTGAAACTTTTGAAACATCCTTGATTGTCGTAGATATCTCAGAGGCTGATAAGGTGTAGCAAAACTTGAAGGTGGCATACAGAATCTAGCTCGCATTGAAGCTATATTTGAAAATTCTGTCGACAACAGGGTTTGAACCTGCGAGGGCAAAGCCAAACAGATTTCAAGCTTGGAAAACTCTATTCAAAGATATTTTCATAAAAATCCATTAACAACAGGGTTCGAACCTGCATGGGAGAAGCCTAATAGATTTCAAGTCTATGACAGTGAAGACACAGGAGGGAACGCGACCGTTTCACATGACATGAACTTTGGGAATCGTGGGCAAAAAAGAGAGGTGGATTCTATATATTTCTACACTAAGAATATTGAGGTGATAAAATACTTCCTTTAACTATGAATATAAAGATTGAATGTACATTTAGCATTTTCTGCAATAATATTTAATATTTTAAAATAAAATATAAAATAATATTTAATATTTTAAAATTTTATTTTATTTGGGGTTAATAATTTTATTTTTATTTTATGAAATTTATTAATTTAGAATTTAATAATTATTTCTAATGAGTTATTGTAATTTTATTTATTTTTAATGACCCAACGACCCAATTGGATTTGGATCTATAATCCTCATACCGAACAACACAATTGGATTTAAATAGTGCATTTATAAATTAGAATGTACCAACTACGTAGGCCCTAATAAAAATAAAAATATATATAACAATTTTTGTGTTGTTTATTATTAAATAAATTCAAATACCCAAATTAATTCAAAACTTAGGTTAAGGGTTTAACATATAATAATGGATTGTTAGGTTGTCCTAATAAATCGAATTTATGTTTAAAATCATATTAATCAATTTAAATAAATTCAAATACCCAAATTAATTCAAAACTTAGGTTAAGGGTTTAACATATAATAATGGATTGTCCTAATAAATCGAATTTATGTTTAAAATTTTAAGGATTTAAAGGGGTTAATACTTGTTACTAATGTAAGTTAGAGTAATTTGTGGGTACCCCGTAGTGTTAGCATAGTTAGCAAGGCGAGGGAGTTAGCGACTTATCTGGACAAGTTACCAAGCTTAGAGGCTTTTGACCCTGACCTTTATCCACTTACCTTATGGGAGTAATGTTTGTTTACAGACAAGTATAAAGAAACTTACGCCTAAACCTTACATTTGCAAGTTTAAGTTTAAGTAAAATGTTGAATGTCTTAAACCCTTTTCTAATAAGCATTTGGTTGGATGCAAATTCAATTATTCAAGATGGTTAGGGCTCTGGGAAATTGAATCCAAGGGGCATCATTGCAAGGACCACCAACCCTGGCGTTGCCACCACCATCGCTTGAATTAGCTCTCATTTTGTGCTCCTTAGAGGCTATTAATGAGACAATAAAGGGATGCCAGTCAGTGGAGGTAGAAGTGGAACCCCCACCTTCTGGAGTGGGTAACCCCGAAGCATCGATGGACTCAGAGTGAGGGCCTCCACCAGGGGACATCACCAGAGAACTGCAGAAAATCAAACTCTCAGAGTTTGCTGGAGGTCGTGCAAGTGATCGTGTAGAGCCATGGTTGGAAGGAATGACATGATGTTTCGCCTTAAGAGACTATGCTTCCACATCAAAGGCGAGGACATCGATCTTTCAGCTGAGGGACAATGCCTTGAACTTGTGGGGTAATCTGGAGAGGTAGTTGCACCTTACCCCAGACATCGTCTTGTGGGAGATTTTTGAGGAGAGGTTCCGGAGGAAATATTTGCCTGCTTACTATGAGGAACAATAGGTAGGAGCATTTCATGCCCTAATTCAGGGAAACATGACTGTGAAAGAGTACGAGATCAGGTTCACGGAGTTAATAAAATATGTCTCGTACATGGATACCGATCAACGAAAAGCATAACATTTTGTGTACAGGTTAAACCCTAAGATAAGGGCCATGATGCGGATGTGGAAACCATCGTCAGTAGCTGAAGTAGTTGAAAATGATCGTTACGCAGAGGAGCATATGAGCTTAAACGAAGGTATGATACCAACCATTCCAAAACATCCTAGATTTGTGGGGAAGGCCCCTAGGACTTTCTCCAGGGGAGGAAGCTCTAGGCCACCTCCTTATGACAATCGAGTCGTACCTAGAGTAGTTACAACAAGTATTTCAATGGCAGGGAGCGCAACATCCCACTCATCGCCAATGACACAGGCAGGTCCATGACCTTCTTAGGGAGAACCAAGTAGGGGCAGGGGCTCCAGGGGAAGGAAATCATTTCAGAGGCCTTCATAGGGAAGCAGCCAGGTTCCACCCCATGTTATTTGTTGGGGGTGCGGAGGACCTCATTACTAGCGTGACTGTCCAAAGTCACAAGCAAGATTTGTGCATAGAGAAGGAAAGGCCCCGACGGGAAGAGTGAGTAGTAGCCACCAGATTTATGCAATGATTAATAACCTCCAAGAACAACATCAATCCATTGTGGTGGAGTCGTCAAGTATGCTAAATCGTGTCAATGTTAAAATTTTATTTGATTTTGGTGCTACAGATAGTTTCATTTCACCTTGTACATTAGAAAAGTGTGGGTTGGTAGCCCATGAGCATGATGAATTTGAACAAGTCGAGATGGCTTTGGGGGAAAAACAAACAGTCGGTCCTACCATCGATAATTGTCTAGTAGACCTGGGAGTGTGTACTACTAGGTTGAAGTTGTACGTCATTGCTCTAGGGACGTATGAGATAATCATTGGGATGGACTGGTTAGAAGCCCATCAAGATATGGTAGATTATTTCGCGAAAAGGGTGTTTTGTGTTGACGATGAAGGAAGGTCAGTAGAGATCCATGGTGTACGAAGGAAGGTGTCTCTACGCTTTATCTCGACCATGAAGGTTAAATGTTGCATGAGGCAAGGTTGTCGATTATATGTAGTGGAAGCAATCAATGAAGGGAAAGGACCCTCCATGGATCAGTATCCAATATTGTCAGAATTTGAGGATGTTTTTTTGAAAGAGTTGCTAGGGTTACCTCCTAAGAGGGAGCTTGATTTTACCATTGAGTTAAAACCTGGTGGGGAGTCAATTCGCAAGACACCATATAGGATGACGATGCCATAACTTTTTGAGTTGCAGATGCAGCTGACGGAACTACTTGACTTATGGCTAATAAGATCTAGTGTCTCACCTTGGGGTGCACTAATAATTTTTGTCAAGAAGAAGGATGGTTCCTTATGACTGTGTATAGATTACAGGGAATTGAATCGTGCTACAATGAAAAATAGGTACCCAATTCCATGAATAGATGATCTCTTTGATTAGTTGAAAGGAGTAGCAATTTTGTCAAAAATTGATCGGCGATCAGGGTATCACCAGTTAAGGATGAAGGAAGGTGATATTCCTAAAACTACCTTTTGAACTCGGTTTGGGAATTAGGATTTCATTGTAGTATCTTTTGGTTTGACCAATGCACCAACAATATTCATGAGCCTCGTGAATGGTGTATTCCGAAAGCACTTAGACTGCTTTGTACAAGTCTTTCTGGATGTTATCCTCATTTATTCCAAGAACGAAAGAGAACACGAGGAACACTTGAGAGTGGTGTTGTCATGCCTTAGAGAGAACAAATTGTATGGCAAGTTGTCGAAGTGTTCTTTCTTCCAGAAAGAGATTCACTATTTAGGTCATATCATTTCCGGTGAAGGAATCTATGTGGACTTGGAAAAGGTGAAGGTCATTATGGAATGGCCAGTGCCGAAAAACGATCATGAGGTGAGAAGCTTCATGGGGCTAGCTGGTTATTATCAAAGGTTTTTGGAAGGGTTCTCTAAGATAGCGAAACCCATCACCACCTTACAACGAAAGGGGGTCAAGTATGCATGGACAGAGGAATGTGATATTGGATTCATTGATATTAAGAGGTTACTAACTAGTGCACCAATTCTATGAGTGTCAGATATGGAAAAAGACTTCACAATCTGTATGGATGTCTCGAAGCAAGGATTGGAGGCCATCCTAATGCAATACGGGGGAGTGATATCATATGCGTTGAGAAATTTTAAGCAACATGAGGATATTTACACTACTCATGATTTAGAGTTGGTAGTTGTAATGCTAGCTCTGATGCTTTGGAGGCATTATCTAGTGGGGCGAAGCTTTGAGCTCAAAATAGACCATGAAATCTTAAAACATCTCTTCACTCAAAGGGATCTCAATTCCAGGTAGAGGCGATGGAGTGAGTTTATGAGTGAGTACAATTTTGGAATTTCGTACATCAAGGGAAAGGAGAATGTGGTTGCAGATGCCATGAGAAGAAGACCACATGTCTTCTCCTTGATGCCCTTAAAGGTTAATCTGAGGGAGCGAGTGTTGGGGAAAATTCTTGGAGATAATTATTATTTAAAGGTTACTTCAACCCTCCAGAGTGAGAGGCAGTTAGAACCCAGGTATGACAGATATAGCCTTGAAGCAGATGGATTGTTAAGATATCAGGGAAGGATGTACATCCCCGAGGGCGAGGATATTCAAAGCATCATACTCAAGGAACCCCATAGAGCACTTTACTGTGAGCATCCGGGTGTGAAGAAAATGTACACAGACATGAAGAATCTTTTCTTCTGGTTAGGAATGAAGTGTGATGTAGTCCATTTCATCGCCAAGTTCCTTGAGTGTCAGCAAGTGAAGGTTGATCATCACTACCTGGAAGGTCTCCTACAACCGCATCATGTTCCTATGTCCAAGTGGGAAGTCATTTCTATGGATTTCGTTGTGGGATTGCCACTCACATCACTAAAGCACAATGTTATTATTGTGATAGTTGAAAAGTTGACCAAGAGTGCTCATTTTATTCTAGTTAGAGACACTTATGATGTCACCGATATGGCACACGTGTTTATAAGTGAAGTCATCCATCTGCATGGGTTATCCAAGAAGATCATTTCAGATAGGGACTCTTAGTTTACCTCTAGGTTTTGGACAAGTTTGCAGTCAACATTGGGAACTCAATTGAACTTAAGCACAACCTATCATCCTGAAACAGATGGGAAAACTGAGAGAGTAAATTAGGTTATGGAAGACATGCTTAGGATGTATGTTATGGATAATCAAACCCATTAGGAGAAGTACCTACCTTTGGTAGAGTTCGCCTACAATAACAATTTTCATAGCTCCATTGGAATGCCACCCTATGAAGCTCTGCATGGAAGGCCATGCAGGACACCGTTGAGTTGGGAAAGGTTAGACGATCGAGTGGCAGTCCAGCCATAATTGATTCAATAAATGGAGGAACAGGTGATTCAAATTAGGCAATGATTAAAGGAAGCACATGATAGACAGAAAAGTTAGGCTGATGCACATAGGGCTGACCAAAGTTGTAAAGTGGGACATCAAGTTTTCATTTGTATTGGGCCTAATAAGAGTACCATTCAATTCGGGAAGGGGACAAAGTTGTTGCCTTGATTTATAGGACCATTCAAAATCCAAGAGAGAATTAGACATGTTGCCCATCGTCTCGTACTACCATCCCACTTGCATAAAACTCATAATGTTTTTCATGTATCTGTTCTACGTCATTATGTTGCTCACGAATCTCACAAAATGAATTGGAAGGAATTGCTAGGCTCGGACGCGGGAACCATCATGGTCGAACCGTTACACATATTAGACTGTAGGGTTCGATAGCTTAGGAATCATCTGGTAGATCAAGTTAAGGTCCAATGGGACAAGTATATCCCATGATCTGTTACTTGGGAGGATGCAAAGACCTTATGACGAGACCATCCCTCACTTTTTGACCACCTAGGGAATATCTTTCCCGAAGTTGGGTGTATGTAATTGTAACGTCTCGGGCCCCCGACTGGCCGGGCAACATCACTCCGTAAGCATCTCTTACTCTAATACCATTTTTGTAACATCTCCGGCCACCAACAGGCCGACCATGCTACCTCATAGAAATAACAATTATCATCTGCATATAAATATAAACATAAACATACAACATATTCTGCTAATACATAGATTAATGTGGAAATAACATTAAACCTATACATATAACATATACAAGAAATACTCATCAATATAGCATGTACAAATATACATCATATAAATGAACAGAGAAATGGGTACTTATATTTTAATTGAAGTACACCAACTGCGTGTAGACCTTCCACGAACCTCCCAACCATAAACCACACTACTCATCACTCTCAGCAGTGGGTCACCCCCAAGCTGGGACTAAACTCCACCGGGCAAGGGATTCCTAGGCTAGGCAGGGACAACATGAAGTTGCACAATACAACAAGAAGGATTTCCTCCAATGAGCCACTTACGCCCACAACTCACAGATTCTCTTTCCCCACATGCCTGTCCCACCCCAGGAGTGTACACCTTCACTGTCATACAGTCCATCGACTGCTACACCTCCCTTTCTGAGGCTTCAGCAACATGACAGATTAAGAATTCTCAGAGCTCTATAGCTGTTATTGGACTCCCTCCAGGAGAACTCACTTCCTCAGCACACTCTCTGACCTGGATAGAGTTTCTCACAGGCCTGACAACCTGCTTATTCACTCCCGCTCCTCAACACACGGGCATGGTGATGGTAGCAACATAAACTGGACTCGGGGAACGGTGAAACACATGCTACCCGTAGGGTACAGGTTCAATAAGATATCAGTTCGGGCTTGTTGCAAAGGTTCAGGATGGTTACAATTCAACAATGGCGGAAATGATTGATTGCGTGCTTGCTTAGTGCATGGGTGAATCCCCCCAACGGATGATCAACAAGGTCTGAATGGTGAGAATGGTGAGAACGCCCCCCCATAAATCTGCATGCGTTTTGGATGACACTTGGCTCTCCAGGAGCACGTTCCCCCCACTTGGAACTCATTCCTCTCCCTAAAGGAACTTAGGATAAATTAATATCCTCTTTGCAACTTTTAGAATAATAATATATTATTCTATTATGCTCTTAAGCTTAGCCCTCCCCCCCCCCAATCTTCTATCCTCCTCCCTTGCCCAACCTAGTGGAGCTTAGTCCCCCATAATCTTTCTTTGTGGTCGATATACATGCAACGATGTTGTTTATATTAATAATATGAATATTTACATGTACAAAACATGCTCCCGGCCTTTAACACATAGGCTCTCCTGCCTAATAAGCACATAAGCCTCCTAGCTTATAACACTTGGCTCACCAGCCTACAAAACATGTTACAATTCATGGTTGCAACAGGGGCTCGACCTTGGGATATTACAATCCCCTCCCCTTATTTATGCACTGTCCTCAGTGCATTTTATACCATGTATAATACACAATTCTTCAAAAATCTCCAAGATTTTGCTATTGGAACTTGTTAATCACATGGTGCTCTGCTTTCAGGCACCAATTTTTGTATTCATGCTACAACTAGAAGTCATTTTCTCAACTCCATAGAGCTACTTCAAGAAGAATTCAACTCACTATACCATTTGACACACCCTCCTTATAGCAGCTACCATGCCATAAGCATTTATGAGTTGCCTCTTCCTTGTTGAACTCACCCTTCCAGGTTCATGTATCCTTTCATTGCTACATAGTCCATCAACGATCCATCTTTCCAAGGCTTTCACACATAAGGAGAGCGCCAACCCACTACCAGAGCCTCTCACCAAGGTTCTTTATTAAAGGCTTCATTGTCTCTAACAATAGTTCTTCTTCCAACATTCCAATTTTAATCAATATCATCTCATCTGCATCACATACATGCAGTTATCATGAGAGAACATAAAAGAATTCATTTAGGAACTCAAACTTAGTTCAAATGAAATTCAAAATTTCCCCAAAACATGAAATTCTATTTCATAATTCTTCTTGGATGTTGTCATATTAGGAATGCTTCATCTTACATACAACCAACAAATTGTCAGTATTTCCTATACATTATAATTCAATTGCACTATGTACAAAACCT
>ML792403.1:35824-83457 GCA_009831015.1 Picea engelmannii | reverse complement strand
TCAAAATTTCCCCAAAACATGAAATTCTATTTCATAATTCTTCTTGGATGTTGTCATATTAGGAATGCTTCATCTTACATACAACCAACAAATTGTCAGTATTTCCTATACATTATAATTCAATTGCACTATGTACAAAACCTCATGCAGTGATCTTAGAATTTCCCGCACCTAGCAATTCAATCACAGTTACCAAACAATTTAACAAAATAGAATGATTCATCATTCTATGCATATGCATGTTCATAATTAATATATGTAAGTTCATTACTTCTTTTTTCTGAACACAATTTTTTTTTTTTTTTTTCTGTAGTCAATGCTTATGTGACTACTTGATTTGCAACTTTCTTGTTGCAATGTCTAACAACTCCTTAAATATCCTCAACTTCATGAGTTAACAACATTTCAGCTATTAGTAATAATTATTTCCATGCAATAATATTTATGCATGTACTTACAAAACACATTTAGCAGATGCATTTAAGTATACAATTATATCACTTGCTATGCATGAGTGCAATTCTCAATGCATATTTATTCAATGCACCTTGAATTGAATTACATAATGCTCTTTATCTCGGTCATGTATCTCACCATCCATAAGTTGGAATTCTGGCCAATGTCTTGACACATTCCCCACACACTTCTTATTGTCTTCCCAATTAATTGGATGCCTTCCTTTTCGACCCGAACACTATGTTGGGGTCTAAAGATGTCCTAAAAAAAACCTTAGTTTAACATTAATTTATGAACCCGAGGATTCGTCTTTTATCTCGAGAACATCAACAAAGTCTATGCAGATAGCTTGTAGAGGCTAAAATCGTGTAGCTAAAGCAAACCCGAGTTTATCCACAATCAAGTTCCTCAAATGTTCATTTAAAGATTCTAAGATTAAGATCTTACTTAAAAGAATTGAAATCTAATTGCTAACATGCTGTGAATGAAAATGAACTAGCTAACCTGCTAAATTCATTTAACTAAAAAATAATGATTGAATCTAACTAAAGACTTGCAGAATTAACTATTAACTAAGAATCGAATTGCTGGAAAGGAAATAACAAATTACTCTAATGAAAAGAAACTGCAATTGTAATCTAATCGTAAGGAACAACAAACACAACTGAATGGGAAGGAACAACAATTGTAACTTTAACTGAAAGGAACGACAATTGTAACCTATTCGAAAGGAACAACAAGTGAAAATCTAAGTAAAAGGAACAACGCATGTGAAAACGTGATGAACTATCAAGCAACAAACTTCAGTAATGGAAATTGGAATCAACAATCATTAACACTCAGGAGAAATGTCTATCTTTTGTATGCAAAACAATATGAAATCATTAACACGCTTATGCATTCATCTTAACTATTGTAAAAGAGAATTGAATCGTAAAACAAGAATCAAACTGATACAATTACAGCTAAAACAATAGCTCCTTTAGACTGGGCTCTTGGTCTTTAGAAGCATTGCTACTAGAAACTCGGTATGTAGAAAAGGTGAAAATGATCAAAGCTTTTATTAACTTCATAGCTAGTACATCATTCACAAAAACGGCTTGCGCAAAGTAACTCTAAGTCTGAATACTTGAACGCAATTTTTAGATTGTCTTTCAGGATCTATTATCCTCTATATATACAATAATCTAAGTAAATCAAGCCATCCTGAGGATCGAAAGATCCTCAGGATTGCTTTACTATTATAAAGTTACAATATAGAAAACCAATCATATTTAAAACTGCTTTTGCGCCAAAAGTCCTTAACCTCCAATGGCTCACGCATCTTCAAGATTTCCTTTGCTATTTCGGTTTTGACAATATTTAACCAATCCTGTAACAAAATCAAACAATTCCAACCGTATTTTAGAATCTATTCAACATGACTTCAATAATATCACTAGAAGACATATTAATCATTTTCTATTCTATTTATCCCTAATTAACAGAAAAGTCACTCAAGATTGTATCATGAACTGTGGGGATAAGGAGGATATTTATACCTTTTTCATAACCCAACATATCCCCTGACTTACCTTCTTGCATGTCCTCATGCAAGCTGAGATCTTACATGTAAAGCAGTGATGCTGTAAGGAGATAAAGTTGGTTCACCAGGTCTCCTAAACCCATTACTTCTTTTGAGATCTTCAAAAGCAACATCCTCCCTTTTCGTGTTAATTTGATAATCCTTCTGGTAATTTTCTGGAGGAAACTAGAGGATAGGGGGATTATACCTGCACCTAATCCAAGCAGGTCCTTCCTCCAGGAGCAGTCTAGAATACCTTTCCACTCTGTAGGTAGCTGCAAATAAATTCCTAAACCTAAAGGGCTCCCTAATTTTGACTTCATTGGAGGATGCATCCCATCTCACCTTTGAAGTAGCAAGAGCTTCTTCTTTGAGTTCTCTAAAGTATATGATGCATGAACGGATAACCTGTCGATGGATGGGGGCTTTAGGAGCAACCATTTCTCTTTTTCTCTTTCTGGTTAGTGGCCCTGCTTGTGAGGTTTGAGCCTTTGTCTGTGAGGTCTGAGCCTTTGTCTGTGAGGTTTGAGCCTTTGTCTGTGAGGTCTGAGCCTCTGTAATTTGGACAGGGTCTGCCTCAACTTTGGCTTGAGGAGGAAAAACTTCTGTTTAGGTAGTGGTCTCCCCTTCATGTATCTCTTCAATTTCCTGTGATGGATTTTCATGGTATAACTCAGGTTGTTCCAGTTGCAGAGGTCTATTGGTCCTAGTAAGATTCCCCCATGTTAATTGTGTTTGACTCATGGCCTTACTTACTATTAGTTTAACTAATCCATGGTGGATGATAATAGTAACATGATCCTTGGACTTCTATGTTCTGACGACAACCTCATGTAACATGGCATTTGGAAAAAAAGGTAGATTGATTACTAACCTTTGTTTGAGTGTCGCTAGCAGTTTGAGGTGGTGTGATCGGATTACATCATATCGCCCATCACAGGTGATGTACCTCTGAATTACTCATGCCAGTTCTTTCCATGGTTCACCGAGGGTGCTGGGGTTAAGCCCCTTTCCTTTTTTATCCAATTCCTCTCCAGGGTCTGCGAAGGATTCTAAAGTTTCTTTGAGCGTTGTATATAGTCCTGTCCACTGAATGCCTGAGTTAGGGAGACCTGTAACCTTTGCTACGATTTCTGGAGTAACCAGAATTCGTATATCTTGAACCATGAATATTTCTCCCTACAAATTCTGAAAGAATTCAAGGGTGATGTTTGTATCATAGCCTTGCAACCGATTGAAATACTCCGTCCACCCCAAGCGCTGTAGGATTTCTCTGGCCTGCTCTGTTACCTGTAGTAAAGTTGGTTCCTTGCGCACACTTCGGTCACCCATCGTTCTATGAGAAATGAGAATGATTATCGTTCCTGGTTGCAGACTTGGTTAGACCAACTTTGGGGAGAATATTACCAAAAATAGAAAATATTAGAGGATGGTGAGTGTATAAAAATGTGGGTTTTCCATTTATTACAATCATTACAATCTTATCGAAAAATATGCCGAACGTCCACTCCCCTCATTATTGTAGAGGTCGACCTCGACCGTCAGTGTAGGTGAAAGTAATGAGTGTAGGTATTTCTGGTGAGAGGTAATAATTGCACTGCCGCCGCCGATGGGGACCAATCATGTACAATTTTCAAAAAGCATATTAACGGTAATCATTAGACGATAGTCCGTTTCTTGTGGGAAATTCAAATTTGTTTATACCTATACTCAAAAATGGTTTTAAGGATAAATAAACCGAATAAATTAAATCTGTTCATTTTTTTTTTTAAATATTCCACATATCATAATGTTGTTACTTTTCCCGATTTTATTGAATATAACCAAAATGATAGCCCTGTTTATTGAGTAAAGGAAATCTAGAGACACACAAAAACTTGGTGTTTTTAAGGTAAACTTCCATACCACAGGTAGAGCCACTGCTACCAGCAGACGTCCATAGCCTTGACAGGGTTGCCTTTTAACCCATATATGAGCCTGTATCCTTAATAAATATTTAAATTGTCTTTTCCCGGCAAGACCACTATCCTAGTTTGGTAGCCAAATGATGATAATGCCACTCACTAGATTCTAACTTAAGTGAACAAGTCAACTCGTGATGAGACCCCTTGTCCTTTGACAAACATAACGTCAAAGGCCATTGCCCTAGTGTGGTAGCTATAGTGGGAATGTCACTTACGTTATTATCCTATGATTGTGGTAGGTTGGCTTGTGATGAGACTCCCTATTCTTTGTGGGAGAAGTTTATTACTTATATATATATATATATATATATATATATATATATATATATATATATGTTTTTTTAATTTTTTAGAAGGACTCTATTAAGGGAGGCTCATCTACTCCTTAAGAGTAAGGATGGCGTAAAGAAGTGTAAGGATGCCAAGTAAAAGTATGTTGAAGACTCCTTATTATAATATGAGGGAAAATTATCATTTAAGTATATTGTATGTATATAAGGAAAGGGAACAAATTATGGTGGTTACTGGTTATGAACAAGTTTTAAGATATTTCAAAGAAATTAATCCAAAAAAACAATTTGATAAGGTATGAGAGATAGTGCACGAAATAATGACAGATCGTTATGATGCTGATTAGAAATAGTGCTAGTGAAAATTATTTAGTGAAAGTCGTACCCCAAAGTAATGGCTAGCATTTGAACAACAATGACAGAAAGGAACGACAATAAGGAAGAACGCAGAAGGAGAAGTAGATGTTCCTTTTAAAGGAACAACAAGTTGTGCGAAGGGAACAACTGTTGTTCCTTTCAAATAAACAACAACGATACTCAAAGGAACAACAATTGCGAGAAGGAACAACAGTGGTTCCTTTCAAATAAATGACATTTGTTAATTTTTAACCATCTCAATGGATAATTTTGGAAACTTCCCCATGGAAATATTTTTTCTTTTGTTGAATCTAAGGTTGATTAGTCATCAAGTAAATTCATTCAATTATTATGGGTCAGTTTATTTCAGAATCGAGTATGGGATGGTCTGTTGATGTCATGAATTCATTATGGTTTCCCTATTACTTCTGCGGAGCATGACATATTCATTTTTCTATGAAAGACTAGGTCCGCGTGATAGGATAAAGCAACAGTGCGGAACATAAAAGAGTGCTAATTGTGTTGATTACAATTATCCTCCCTATTTCTCAAAAAAAAAAAAATGAAAAGAAAAAGAAAAACTAATACTTAATGAAATCTAAAAACTATATACAGTATGTACAGTGTCAACAAAATTCATCATTTATGGAGTTAAGGTGGCTAAGTTACCTTCCCAGCCAGCCAAAATTTGAACGGTAGGATCCTTACTTACTTCCTGGTAGAAAGATTCTTTTGAAGGCGGATGATGGTAAAGTCGTAGCCGGTGCCCATTAACCAGAAATGGAGATTCAGACCCATTGATGGTGCTTAAAGTGACCGTGCCATTATCATGGACTTCCTCAATTTCATATGGTCCCAGCCACTATGTTTGTAATTTTCCCAGAAAATGGTGAAATCTGGAGTCATAGAGAAGCGCCCAATCACCCTTCTTGAATGATTTCTTCTTGATATGCTTGTCGTGCTAGGTCGCTCTCCATTGCTGAATAACAGTTGTGCGCTCCACAACAGATAGACATGATTCATCCAATTCGTTGAGTTGCTGAAGGCGTTGTCTATGTGCCTCTGTTAGATCTAGTCCAATTTCCTGGGCCATCCTTAAGGTCTTAATCTCAAACTCGATTGGGAAGATGGGTTCTTTACCATAGACTAGGTGATAAGGAGAGTATCCAGTGGTGTTACGCCATGTTGTACGATAGGCCCATAAGGCATTTGGGAGCTCAGTAGCCCAATTCTATCGGTTTGTTGAGACAATCTTTGTCAAGACTGCCTCCAGGACCTTATTTGTGCTTTCTACTTGCCTGTTTTCCTGTGGGTGGTATGGAGAAGTAACTATGTGCTTAATATGATAATTTTCCAGGGTGGTGGTGATTCTATGGGTTGTAAATTGTCAACCCCCATTAGTAATTACTTCCCTGGGTAGTCCATAGTGTACAAATAATTTAAAAAGGAATTTGATGACTACCTCTTCTGTTGCATTTGGTAGGGCTTCTGCCTCTACCCATTTGGTCATGTAGTCCGTTGCCACTAGAATATAGGCCTTCTGATTTGACTTTGGATTGAAGGGGCCAACGAAGTCTAGTGCCCATCTCTCAAATGGTTCTGCGACTATTTGTGCTTTCAAGGGCATTTCATCAACATGACCTGGTTTTCCCATCCGCTGATAATTGTCGCAGGTCTGGACATATTTCTTCGCATCTCTGAATATTGAGGGCCAATAGTAGCCCATCTGTAAAATTTTGTGTCCAGTCTTGCGGTTTGTAAAATGCTCGCCACAGGGTTCGTCATGTCCTACCTTTAGTATGTCATAGATTTCATCATCTTGTACGCATCTGCAAATATGGAGATCAGCTCATGTGTGGAAGAGATATCCGTTGATCCAAGCGAATCGTGCGCTACACTGGCCGATCAATTTTCTTTCCCTTGATGATAGATGTGCCGGTAATCTTCCCACTGCTAGATAATTTGCCACATCAGCGTACCAAGGTGGCTTTGTGGTAACGACAAACATATGCTTATCTGGAAATTGATCTTCAACTGTTAAGGAGTCATTGGTTTTGGGTATGCGGGATAGGAAAACTATGAAAATATTTTCTCTCCCGGGTTGATCTTTGATGGTGATGTCAAATTCCTGCAAGAGTAATAACCACCGAGTGACCCGTCCATTAGTAATTGGTTTATTAGTTATATATCTAATAACATAATGATTAATATACATAATAACTAGATAGTCTGTTATATAATGACGAAATGTATTGATGGCATGTATAACATCTAAAAACTCTTTTTCTGTTACTGTATAATTAAGTTCGGCTGGAGTGAGATTCTTGCTAATGAAATAAATAACGTAGGGTTTCTTGTATTCTTCCTGTCCAAGGACAACGCCTATAGCAATATCTGATGCATCGATGGAGATGTGAAATGGTATTTTCCAATTTGGTCCCCTCAACACCGGTGCTGTTGAGATCAGTTTCTTGAGTCCTGCAAATGCCACATCACACTTGTCAGACCACTGAAACTCCACATTACCAGTCAAAGCATGTAAAGGTGCAACGGTTCTTGCAAAATTTTCCATAAATCTACGATAGTATCCAGAAGCGCCAAGGAAACTATGTACCTCAGTTTGTGTGTGTGGTGTAGGTAGATTAAGGATTACCTCTATTTTTGCTGGATCTACTCTAATTCCATTTGCAGAAATATAATTCCCTAGTACCACACCTTCTGTCATCATCGTGTGCATTTTTCATGGCTTAAACATAACCTGGTAGCAATGCACCATGCTAGTACCTTCTCTATATTATCCAGTGCTTGATCGAAGTTGTCCCCATAAGGAGTGAAATCATCCATATAAACTTCAAGGTCTTCGCTAATCAGATCGCTGAATATGCTTAGGAGGGCCCTTTGGAATGTGGCTAGAGCATTACATAGTCCAAAGGGCAATACTCTATATGCAAAGGTACCCAAGGGGCATGCGAATGTAGTTTTATCTTGATATTTTGGGGCAATATGGATATGATCGTAGCCACTAAAACCGTCTAGGAAGGAAAATAATTTCTTTCCTGCCAAAGTATCCAGGACCTGATTAATGAAAGGTAAGGGGAAATGATCCTTTTGAGTGGCTTTGTTAAGTTCCCTGTAGTCAACAAAGATTCGCCATTTCCCATTTTTCTTTGGGACCATCACTAATGGGGAAACCCACCGACTATCTTAGATAGGATATATAAAATATATGTCCAACAAATTTTGTAATTCTTCCTTAAAAATATCACTGATATGGGGATTCGGTCTTCTCTGCGGCTGTCGGATAGGTTGAGTGTCTTTCTCAATATAAATGTGGTGTGTGCAGAGTTGCAGATCAATACCTTTCATATCAGAATACTCCCATGCAAAATCTTGCTGGTATTTAGAGAGGACTTGAATTAGCTTTTGTTGTTGTTGCTGATCTAAATTAGCATTGATGTTTAGAGACCTCCCTGGTGCAATCTCAACGGATTTGTTGTTATGAAAAGTTGTAGTTGGGATTTGTTGTTCCATTAAATATTCCAGCGGGTCTCCCTGTGCTTCATAGTCTAGAAAAACTTGGAGTATCTGGCAGGTTGGGTTACCCATAGTGGTTTGGCTATTGATAAACCCACTGATTACGTCATCCTCTAGCTGGTTTTTAAGTCTGAGGGATTCTTCCAGCGTGAGAGGGGCTCGTAAATCCTTTTCTGGATATCATGGAAGTGGCAGTTGTGGATATAAGAAAGTCGGGCTTGGCTTGGCAGGAGGATATAAGATGAGATTCTTTGTGACACCTTCTCTAGCAATTGTCATATTACCCATTCGACATCCTATGTATGCATCGGCTGTTGTGAGCCATGGTTTGCCTAGTATCAATGGATGCCCTTCACGTCCACTTCTTGGGTTGATGATGAGGAAATCCACCGGATATTCCCAAGAGTCAAATGACATTGCTATATCATGTAATGTGCCAACTAGCCGTACCACCGATCGATCTGCCAATTGTAACATGAGTGGGGTGGGTTCGAAGGAGTCAAAACCGAGGGTATTGCAAGTATCCATATTCAGGATATTGATGGCTGCTCCCAAATCAACTAGTGTATTTGGAAAAGAACAACCCTGGATCTGAACTGTTATTATGGGATGCCCTGGATATGCATATTTGATTAGTTCTTGTCTGCCAAGAATTAGATCAAACAAGGCTCCTACTACACGAACTGTTGATGATGAATTTTTGATTTTCCTAACAGGCTTCCTCCCACATAGTTCCTTGATTGTTTTCGTGTAAATTGGAATATCTTGTAGAGCTTGCAGGACTGGAATCTTGACATATAGATTCTTGAGTTCCCCTATAATGTCAAAGTTGGGATATTTGACAGGTTTTTCTATCATCAATCTTTCAGTGAATGGAGGGGAAGGAGTTGCATCCTTATCAAGATCCCGTAATTCGACTATGTTTCCCCCTTGCTCGATTTCTTCTGTTATTAACACAGTCGAGGGTGTTATTGCTGGTTGTTTTTCATTCTCCTGCTCTTGAGAAACATTATTTTCTTCAGGAGAGATTATACGCCTCGATCTCAATTGGAGTTCGTTGCACCCTACTGAGTTGGTTTCCCCTTCCTCGTTCTCCATAATCTGGACGAGCTGAGCTAGTCTATTATTAGGGTTTGGGTGAGGTTGGGCTGGTAATTGGGGGCGCAATTGCGATTGAGGGTTTTGGGGCAGTTGGAGTGGAGCTTGCAATGTGGGTTGGGTTTGAGGGGCCATCCCCATGGGTTGATTGTTTATCCCCATGGGGCGCTGCCAATTTTGGTTCCAATTTGGGTTTTGGGCAGTCGTATTGGTCCACTGTGAAGGGTGGGGGTTATTTGAATTTTGCCAAGGTGAGGTGGGATATTGTGAGTTAGGCCAGGTAGAATTTGCACTTGGTTGATTTTGTCAGACATGATTTGCAGCGGACTGGTTTGGCCAAGTGGGATTTGCAGGTGGGTATTAGTGGGGCTGCCAGTTCTGATTAGTAAACTGCTGGCCCTGCCATGCATTACCAGAATTTTGGTGCTGATTATACTTTCCGGGAAAGAGAGAGGAAGGGTCTTGTAGTGTATTTGGAGGTCGATTATGCCATTGATGACGCTGAGCCATTAGATATAATGGCTTTGTTTCTTCTTCCACTTCTCTAAAGACAACTTCCAGTCCAGGGAGTGATGGGCATTGTTCCATGTCATGATCCTTGACGTAGATAGCGCAAACCCGAACCACATCCAAAGGGTAATCCCTTGGACCATGTTTTCTTTTGCATCTGTGGCAAAATATGGCCAAAGTCTGTTCTTCTTCTGTTTTTTTTTTCCTGTTTGGCCTGCAATACATCCAATTGTGTAGTCAAAGTGCTCAGAATATTTGTTTTGAAATTTTCTAAGAGATTACTGACTTTAGCTCGTGTAAAACCCCCACAGGTAGTATTTCTACTTCTGGTGAGGGAAGTTCGCATTCTTGATCTGGTCTGTCTGCTTCCTCGTGAGCACCTGATACACAATTGAATGATGCTATCATAAGTTTCTTGATAAATGTTACCCTTCCCCATTAGATTCAATGTTTCTACCCATTCATCTTTCATACCTTTAATCAGAGTTGCTTTAATTACTTCCCATGATAATGTACCATAGGGTGATCTTTGCAAATTATACTGAAATCTATCAACATATTCTTCTAATGATTCATTTTCTTTTGCAGTCATTTGAAAGATTTCATCTTTTAGGTCCCTGGTTCTACAATAATCCTGGTATTTTGTCAAGAAGGCTTGTTTCATTTCATTCCACGAGTTGATGGTTCCACCTCCCAATCCCATAAACCAGAGTAGAGCTGCTCCCTTCAAGGGAGAGGGGAACAATTTTAATTTTTGGGGTTCAGAGGTGTAATCATACCCTCTACATAGGACATCAAATTCGAATAAGAATACGTTCGGGTCTTCTGAAATTAATCCATGGAAGGTTGGTAGGTTTTGTAGGGGAATTTATTTCATGGGAGCATTGGCGATTGGATCAACTATCAGATATTCCAACGTGGAGGTCTGGGGTCGTTGTTGATTTGGTTGCGCCATTTGATAAAAAAATGTGCCAAAAATCTTCAGGAATTTCTTGATCTGGATGTTCTATTCGAGGGGGTTGTTTATTTGATCCTCTAGGGGATTTGATTGCACTCCCAATATCTGGGATTTCAGGTATGCCTTCTTCTTTCAAAAGAGATTTAGGATCATGGGGTTGATTATTTGATCCTCTAGGGGATTTGATTGCATTCCCTCTATCTGGGATTTCGGGTATGCCTTCTTCTTTCACAAGAGATTCAGGATCAAGGGGTGGTGATGGGTTTGCTTTGGCAACCCCACTGGTTTTTCCTTCTCCTTCCTCCAGATTACAAGAGTTTCCCTCTTCTAAAGGGTTGAGGGGTGGAAGATCTGTGCTCTAAAATCTTTGCTCAGACCCTTCAATTTTGCTATGAATCTCAGCGTGGGCTGCAGTTGGTGAAACCGCTACTTGAGGGATTCAGTTAGATCCTTTCCTAGGTCCAACCGAAGCTTGAGATTCAACTTTTCAGATGATGTCATCTATGAAAGTGCTTCTTCCAAGGAACACCGATCCCTGGGGTTTGGTAGTTTTTGGTGGGGGTTTTGGTTTTTCAAGATCTTTCTTTTTAGTCATACACACTTCACATAACAAACAAAAAAAAGAATTCAAAGAGAAACACCTAAATAACCTCTCAAGGGTCAACTGGAGGTAAGTGTTGGCATAAGAATATTACTTATTGCCTACGTAGGTTCTTACCTTCCGTCTTCAATACCTGGTCCTCTAGAGACACAATCTATGCTACCTTTGACATTCTCCCCGGAAACAACGCCAAAATGTTGGGGTCTAAAGATGTCCTAAAAACAACCTTAGTTTAACATTAATTTATCGACCCGAGGATTTGTCTTTTATCTAAAGAACATGAACAAAGTCTATGCAGACAACTTGTAGAGGCTAAAATCACGTAGCTAAAGCAAACCTGAGTTTATCCACAATTAAGTTTCTCAAATGTTCATTTAAAGATTCTGAGATTAAGATCTTACTTAACATAATTGAAATCTAATTGCTAATATGTTGTGAATGAAAAGGAACTAGCTAACCTACTAAATTCATTTAACTAAAAAGCAATGATTGAATGTAAGTAAAGACTTGCATAATTAACTATTAACTAAGAATCAAATTGCTGGAAAGGAAATAGCGAATTACTCTAATGAAAAGAAACTGCAATTGTAATCTAATCGTAAGGAACAACAAACATAACTGAATGGGAAGGAACAACAATTGTAACTTTAACTGAAAGGAATGACAATTGTAACCTATTCGAAAGGAACAATAAGTGGGAATCTAAGTAAAAGGAACAACGCATGTGAAAACACGAGGAACTATCAAGCAACAAACTTCAGTAATGGAAATTGGAATCAACAATCATTAACACTCAAGAGAAATGTCTATCTTCTGTATGCAAAATAGTATGAAACATTAACACGCTTATGCATTTGTCTTAACTATTGTAAAAGAGAATTGAATCGTAAAATAAGAATCAAACTGATACAATTACAGCTGAAAAAATAACTCTTTTAGACTGGGCCCTTGGTCTTTAAAAGAACTGCTACTAGAAACTCAGTATGTAGAAAAGGTGAGAACGATCAAAGCTTTTATTAACTTCATAGCTGGTACATCATTCACAAAAATGGCTTGTGCAGAGTAACTCTGAGTCTAAATACTTGAACGCAATTCTTAAACTATCTTTCAGGATCTATTATCCTCTATATATACAATAATCTGAGTAAATCAAGCCATCCTGAGGATCAAAAGATCCTCATGATTGCTTTACTATTATAAAGTTACAACATAGAAAACCGAATCATCTTTAAAATTGCTTTTGCGCCAAAAGTCCTTAACCTCCAATGGCTCACGCATCTTCAAGATTTCCTTTGCTATTTCRGTTTTGACAATATTTAACCAATCCTGTAACAAAATCAAACAATTCCAACCGTATTTTAGAATCTATTCAACATGAATTCAATAATATCACTAGAAGACATATTAATCATTTTTTATTCTATTTATCCCTAATTAACAGAAAAGTCACTCAAGATTGTATTATGAACTGTCAGAATAAGGAGGATATTTGTACCTTTTTCATAACCCAACACACTACACCAAGAATATAATTTTGTGGTGTTCATTAGTGTTAGCAAAAAAGGTTGCAGTCCAAGTTTTATTTAAAGGTAGGAAGCTTTTGGTACCTGTGTGGTTCATAACGTTTCCATATCCATACTTTTCCATATCCAACCATGTCCTGGTCTCATACATGACTAGATTTACCAACATCCAATCTTATAACAAGTTCTTATCTTCTAATTCTTTGGTTATTAGCTCATAACCAAATTATCATGACATGCTACTATGCCAGTGTGTGCATTCAAAAAGCTAAGAAACTTGATGACTATAACATGCCTCTAGCCTTTACCACCTCTAGTTGTATCTTATTCATGTTATTGCATTCAAATAACACCATCCCGTGTATCATAAAAATTATATTGGGGAAGATTCTTACCTGAATTTCCCTTTGGAAACTATGCAACATAATTTCAAAAGAGAATACTTACTTGCATAACCGCCATTAAATGAATTTGATATTACCTGACTAACTGATGATTGTAGAAGCTTTCATGCTTCTATTATCAAACTTATAACCAACACTTCAACTTTCTGTTGCTTCCTTCCATATGCAACAACATCATCAACAACACTTGCAAACATGCAAGAACTCTTTCCTTTGGTTGTCCCAACAAGCCATTACATACTTGCTGCCACATAAATTGCAACAACTTCTTTCTCCATGTACAAATTTTCCTTGTTGATCCCAGAAGTCTTCAATTCTTCCCAGATTCCTGAATCTTCTTGTGTTCTCATTGTAGTCACTGTACATGATTATCTCTGTCCTGAGCACTTTCTAGCTAATCACTCTTGGTTGCCTTCACATTTCCAATCACATACTAAGATGATATTAACCTTAAGTTTTCATTAATTTCGTGGATCCAACTATTCCAACTCATACTTGGATTAATTAAAATTCCAAACCAAGTTGTTTTATAGACTCTGGATTCTTCAACATCCATTTACTTTTTCAAACTGAACTACTTCAACCTTTTTATGACTGACTACCTTAGTACTTGTTGTTTCTTGTACCTTCTCTTGTCTTTGACTACTAATCTCAAACTTGACTTGCATAGCCAATATATATTCATACTGTAAGGATGCACATATGCCCCCCCCCTGCTAGCTGCATAGAATTATTTGACATCCATTTTTTTTAAGCATTTATTTAGCTGCATTGCTAAAATTTCTTTGATAGCTACAACCCTGGGAAATCTTTGGACTGTTCTCAAATTCCTTCTTTATCTAGGCAAGGGAATGCCTTGTGATGACAGCCTAAGACAGTATGGTGTTGGTCCAACCAATCCATACCGATTTAATAGTCATATGAACCCAAAGGCAAGATGTTCCAATCTGCCTTGGTGCTCAGCCCAACCATGCCCACTGGAATTGACTTAACGAACTCAATTACTTTTCTCTTGGCTCCTGTAGCCAATTGTACCAGCCAAGATTTCCCATGCTTTCTTCTTAGAAATTGCAGTCTTTCCATTGCCTTGGAATCTATATATCTATGACTGGCTCCTGAATCAACTAAAAATAGTAAATGCAAGGTTATTGATCACACCTTCCACTTCAATCATGTGTGATTGAAACTCTGCTTTCTTGTTGTCCAATCTGCATAGGTCCTTGGTACACTTATGATGCAAACCCCCTCTTCCTCCCGAGCTACGTGACCTCCTGATCTAGGATCGTTTAATTTGGTGGATTTGAATTGGCTCTTAGGCTCCTGTTGAGCCCCAAAACCTTATCCACAGGCTTTTGTTTCCTTCCTCATGCTCAGAATAACGAATGGGGATATTTTCAAAACTAAAAAAATCCTTTAAGGGACCCTGTGCTAAGTTAGGGGCCAATGTGATGATACCCAAGGAATTTTGGGACTTTTCACTCCACCTGGTGTAGGTCCGAACTCACTTTTGGGACTTCTCGTGCTTCCAAAATCAGCTTTCAGTCCATATCCCTTTTCCTTTAGCGGTGATAGCATATGACCACGGATATGACCAGGTGCCAAACCAACATGCGCTTACTCTGTGCTTCAGAGTTTCAGGCTTCATGTGTTTTCAACTCACCACAATGCCAAAATCTCGAACTTCGAACTTGTGAAGTTCACAATTGACATGAAAGGGATCAACGATCCCCCCTCTCTATCAAAATTAATGACCACAAATAGATTCTAGACCCCATTCTTCAGGATTTCCAAAATCTTCAATGTCACAAACCTCCAGAGTGATATCTCTCTGGAGTGTCATATATTTTGAGATGCGTCGACGACTGTCAATGGTCACGATGAACTCCGATGCTTCGGCCTTCGGGAGTTCTCAACCCACGTGACCCCACTTTCTTCCGAAGTGGCTATCCTTCGAAGTGAAGGATATGGTGACACTTGTCCTCTGCTGAAGGACGACACATATGAAATCTGACTCTCCGGCCTTCGAGAGTTCTTACTCCACCCAACTCCATCTTCCTTCGGAGTGTTCCTACTCCAGAGTGTAGAATCTGGTGACATTTTCCCCATAGGATCAATGGCCCAGATCTGCTTTGACTACCAATGACTTCGGATGTTCTACACCCTTTTGCATTGGCTTCCTCCAAAATGCAGGATCTTCCGCCACGTGTCTCCAAAGGACGAATGATTGAGATCTTCTTCGCTAATCCGAGCTTTAGGGATTTTCGAGGTACAACACTTCAAATCCTCTGGAGTTAACGATCAACTGAAACATGTCCTCCTACGCCAACGACTAGGATTTACTCCGGCCTTGGGCGATCTTGCATGCTCCCCCACTGAAAACTCCTGGAGTGTTGCTGCTCCAAAGTTTCATATCTATCGCCACCTGTCCCTCATGACAATGGGTGGTCCCTATCCACTTCGGAACTTCAGCGACTTCACTCTCTTGTGCACTTGAGCTCAAAATTCTTGAATTTCACGAAGTCCAAAGGACTTCGAGAATTAACCTTCATGCAACTTACCTGTATCTAAAGACTCTATGTCCTTCGTGCTTAGATCCAATGACTAGGATCTGTCTTCCTCCTCTGCGCGCTCCTCCTTTTCTGGACGTAGATCTTTGACTGTCCAGATAGAATCTCACAACAAATCTGACGGTTGTAGTAGCTCCTCCCTCATGAGCTGCCGAACTTGAAGCAATTTCGTCTGCGCGCACTTGCGCTATCTCTCTCGAGATTTGAATTTTCTCTGACTTCCAAAGGGTCTCAACCCTTCACTCCCTCAAAGGATTATTTCACCCTCCTTGCACTCTTTGTACTGGCTCTATGCACAGTTGACAGAGCTTACAAGGTTTTCAGTAACTCTAGATGTGCCTCCTCTGCATATACTTTTCTTACTTCTTTCGATGCAGTATTCTTGATGGGTGTTCTATGTGCACTAAAAACACACTAAAAACCCTCAATTAAATTGTCAACCTGGGGTAAGTAAAATTAGAGTTGTAGCAATATATATGCCAGGGTAGAAGGGCTAGAGCTAGTATAATCTAACTAAGGAAGTGGCTATCTAAGGGCTAATCTATTCAAGCAAAAGCTATTAATGAACAAACCTTACTAAGAAACTTAAACTATGTACCCTAAGTGACTTTTGAGAAAAGGATCGATGGATAGTCCTAAAAAGGAAAATGAAAACCCTACTTAAAGCAAACTAACTTAATCATGACAATAAGCAAAAGCAAACTATCCACCTAATAAGCAATAACAACAACAAACTACTTTAATTAACCTACTCAAATTCAATAAGCAACTATACTATGAAAGCAAAAGAGACAAGTAATCAACTACTCTATTAAAGCAAGTAAACATGCAAGCAAACAACTAACTAACCTATGATAACTTCTACAACAAGTAAACTAATTAAGAGTACTCAGTAAACAACTAATTAAGCTAAGAAACAAGTGAACTATATTCTTAAATTAAACTTCACAACTATTTCTAATTTATGAAAGGAAATCTACTGAATTGAAAGCATTATGATAATAAAAGTAATTAACAACTAATCTTTAATCTATGATAAACAAACTATCCCTTAATCTACTAGAGCAAAAAGACTATCTATCCTACAAAAGCAAAGAAACTATCTTCTAATCTATGAAAGCAAGGAAACTATCTTCTAATCTATGAAAGCAAGAAAACTCAAATGTAGTGTTGATGGTTATGTCTTCGATGTCTTATAATATCACGATGACACTTAACAATTAATGATAATTCAAGAGGGATAAAATCGATATTGACTTCGATAGCAAAGTGAAAAGTGTGAATTAGGCAATACAATGAGAACTTAGCCATTATAGAAACAACATCAACTATCCTGCATATCCATGTGATTATTCAATCATGTATTAATCATCAACAGTATAAAGACACTATTCTAGTAAATTCAATTGCATTCTATACTAATTAAGCAAACTCATACTACATTAAACTCAATAAGCAACTTTGAATTGAAATTGCAACTTAGATCTAAGAAAGAAATTGCTTAAAGTAAACTAAACTAGTCCTATTTTAACAATTCAAATTGCAAAAGAGGAAATGCTCATAAAACAAAAATTAAATACTATTTCAGCATATGACAAGAAAGCAAATGAGCAAACTAAATGAAAATTTAAATAAGCAAAGCTAAATAACAACTAAATAAACAAAGTGGAATTGAAAACTAAAGACTAATAATTATCCATCCACCGAATCCTTGTCAAAGAAATCATGAATTAAAAACTCTGTTCTTAAACTCTATTTTAGCATAAAATAAAATCTAATTTATCATCTAGTTATACACAGGGTTAGTATCTAAGCTTGCAAGCTAATCCCTACAAATTAAAAAGTCATTGCATATTAACACGATCCTTCATAATAACCTGCAAAATAAACTAAAACAATTAAATCATAAAGAAGTATAATGAAAACTCATGTACAGGAAATGAATAAAAATGACAACTACACTGTTCAATTCATAAGCAAACTAAGTGGATATTCACCCAGACTGTTGGTGGGCCCCCCAACAAGTCGTGGCTAATCTTCAAAGGCGAACCACGAGCTCAACAACACGAATTCAACATTAAAAATCCAAAACCCAGTCTTTACACAGTTTTAGCAAAATAGAGTTGAATTGTCTTTGTCTCTCTAACACTCTACTTAACAATTGTCTGTTCACCGAGGTGGTATTTGTAAGTTTTACAAGCTGAGAGGTCGACCACTGGAAGGGTCAAACCTCTCTAAAAACAATAAATCACATTTAAGATACCCTAACTGCTGATGGCTTCTAGAAATAAGGCGAGCCAATAATCATCCAACATAAAAACCCAAATTGAGTTGTCAGAAGTTCAGTAGCTGGAGGGCATGAGAACAATCAAAACCCATGTCTCTGATTCACCCATTGTTGGTCGCCTATATGATAACTGCCAAATCACCCATGGTTTTTGTGCAGGATGGAGTGTTAGATGGAGTACTAGACAGAGTGCCGGATGGAGTACTGGACAGAGTGCCAGATGCAAAAACAAGCTTCGATTTTTCCCTGTGACACACAAAATGCAAATTAGTTCCCAAGAATCATAAAAATATGCTGATTTAAACTCAAAATCATCACAAAACATGAATCATGCATACCTGGTATGAATCATAGAGATTTGACATGAAATCTCTTCAAAACAGGAAAATGCATACACATATTCGACCAAAAAGGATCTAATTAACTTCATTAAATCAGTGATATCATGGGCCCAACACTGCTCAATCAAGAATCCTCACGCTTCCTTCTCTAAGCCTTTTTATGTTCTTAAAACAAGAATTCGGGTGCTAGCCCCATTTCCTTCGGTCCCCAAATCATGTGACTACAAGCTGTGACCAAGTGCTAAGTTAACAGGCTCTTATCCGAAACCTAGGCGCTTCAGAACTTCTGGCTTTGGAGAATTTCACACCTTATTCTCTCATTTATTTTGAACGCCGAGCTAGAGAACACACAGAGTGGGGTGGATCTACGGTCCATGGCTCCTCAACAACTGACAACTAAGATTTACTATGGAGCTTTGACTTCATGAGTTTTTGAAGTACCGCTGCATAGATCCACCGGAGTGCTGGATCAGTGAATTCACAAACAACACATCAACGATATGTGCCTTCTTGTTAAGAAAAAACCACGATCAACTCCAGGACTTCGGACTTCGAGAGTTCCAGACTGTCCATGCGTTCCTTTCTTCTGGAGTGCCAAATTACTAGACTGCTGCATCTGTTGCCACGTACCCTCTCCCGATCAACAATCGAGATTAACTCTGGGACTTTGAAAGTTCTTGACTCAAGCAACTGCAACATAATAACTTTGGAGTACCAAGTCTTCGGACCTTGGAATCTGACGCCACACGTCCCTTGGGACCAACAATCGAGATTAACTTCGACCTTCGGGAGTTCTCAACTCGATGCTAACTGTAACACCTTTCCTCTAGAGTACCAAATCTCTGGACTGCAGAATATGTTGCCACGTGTCCTCTGTGGTCAACGGTCAAGGTAGACTCTGGCCTTTGGGCCTTTGGTAGTCTTTCCACTGGAACACAATTCCTCCGGAGTGCCTAGGATCCAGACTGCAGGATCTCATGCCACGCGTCCACTATGATCGAGTTACTGTGAGCCCAATCTAGTTAAATACTTCGCCAAGGTTTTAACTACTTTATGAATCCATCAGGGGCCCCACCATCCATGCTCGAGAGGAGTGCCACATGGAAAAATACTAGAAGCAGACATGTGGCCCTATCAGATGGGTGACACGTGTCATGTTCTACTGGAATTTCAATCTTCCAAAGGTTCTTAACTCACTGACATGTGGCACACATCCCATGTGTCCACATCATCCCAGGTGATGTCAGCAAACCACATCACTTCGGGACTTCAGGCTTCGAGAGATTTTACACTTACATTCCTCAATTTTCCCAAACTCCGAACTCCCGCACTTCTTTACCTTCCAGGGTCCACATAGTACAATTGACAACATTTAAGGTGGTGGCACATGGTGATGGTGATGGCAGCAACAAAAGCTGGATGTGGGGAATGGTGAAACACAGGCTGCCCGCAGGGTACGGGTTCAATAAGATATCCATTCGGGCTTGTTGCAGAGGTTCAGGATGGTTACAGTTCAATAATGGAAGAAATGACTGATTGTGTGCTTGCTCAGTGCATGAGTGAATCCCCCCAATGGATGATCAACAAGGTCTGAATGGTGAGAATGGTGAGAACGCCCCCCCCATAAATCTACATGCGTTTTGGATGACACTTAACTCTCCAGGAGCACGTTCCCCCGACTTGGAACTCATTCCTGTCCCTAAAGGAACTTAGGATAAATTAATATCCTCTTTGCAACTTTTAGAATAATAATATATTATTCTATTAGGATCTTAAGCTTATCCCTTTTCACCCCCAATCTCCTAGCCTCCTCCCTTTCCCAACCTAGTGGAGCTTAGTCCCCCATACTCTTTCTTCGTGCTCGGTCTACACACAACGATGTTGTTTATATTAATAATATGAATATTTACTTGTACAAAACATGCTCTTGGCCTTTACGATCTAGGCTCTCCTGCCATCACCATGTAAAGCAGAGCACTAGGTGATTAATGCACCGTCCTCGGTGCATTTTATACCATGTATAATACAAAATTCTTCAAAAAGCTCCAAGATTTTGTTGTTGGAACTTGTTAATCACTTGGTCCTATGCTTTCAGGTGATGGCATGAGAGCCTAGATGTTAAAGGCCAGGAGCCTATTTTGTACATGTAAATATTCATATTATTAATATAAACAACATCATTGCGTGTAGACCAACCACGAAGAAAGAGTATGGGGGACTAAGCTCCACTAGGTTGGGAAAGGGAGGAGGCTAGGAGATTGGGGGGAAAAAAGGATAAGCTTAAGAGCCTAATAGAATAATATATTATTATTCTAAAAGTTGCAAAGAGGATATTAATTTATCCTAAGTTCCTTTAGGGAGAGGAATGAGTTCCAAGTGGGGGGAACGTGCTCCTGAAGAGCCAAGTGTCATCCAAAACGCATGCAGATTTATGAGGGGGCGTTCTCACCATTCTCACCATTTAGACCTTGCTGATCATCCATTGGGGGGATTCACTCATGCACTGAGCAAGCACGCAGTCAGTCATTTTCGCCATTGTTGAACTGTAACCATCCTGAACCTCTGCAACAAGCGCAAACTGATATCTTATTGAACTTGTACCCCATGGGTAGCTTGTGTTTCACCATTCCCCACGTCCAGTTTCTTTTGCTGCCATCACCATGCCATGTGCCACCACATCACCACTCGCGACGTCATCATGCCACACCACTTCCCCTCTTCGGCTTCGGGACTTCGGGCTTCGGGGCTTCAGGAGATTCCACACTAGCACACTCTAATTCTCCCGAATGCCGAACTTCGAATAATATGATCTGTTGACACATGTCTCCTTTAAGGAACGGTCCAAATGAGCTCCAGACTTCGGGACTTCATGATTTTTCACTCTATCACACCTTATTACTCCCGAACATCGAATTGTCGAACGCTGAATTCTGCTGACACGTTTCCCTTTTGAAGAACGGTCCGGATTAACACCAGAATTCGGGAGTTTTCGCTCTATTCACACCTTGTTTCTCCCGAATGTCGAATTCCCAAACAAGTCGATCTGCCGACACATGTCCCTTTTGATGAATGTTCCTGATTAACTCCAGACTTCGGGAGTTTTCTCCTTAGCACACTTTGTTTCTCCCGAATGTCGAACTCCTGAATACGCTCATCTGTCGACACATGCCTCCTCTAATGAGCGGTCTGGATCAACTTTGGACTTCAAGAGTTTTCACTCTAGCACACTCCATTTCTCCTGAAGTGTCGAACTTCTGAACTACTGTGAGATCTATGGCTCACAATCACTTGTGCACAGATCTGATGGCTGAGATTTGTTCTTCGCTGCCTCGCCTTACCTCTTGGTCTTGACTCGATCTAACAGCTCTGATCTGTCTTCGGTCGATCCAACGGTCAAGCACTTTTCCCCGGATCTACGACGTAGATCCACTTCAGGACTTCGGAGATTCAACGCTTTTGCTACCTTTTACGACAAGTAACTTCAAACAACCGGAGTGACGAAGTCCCGAAGGACTTCAATGATTAACCACCATGCTTCTTTTTCCAGATCTGACGGTTGTGAGGGATCCTCCTTCTCCTGAACAAATCCTATGGTCCAAATTATAAACTTTGTGGCCCAATACCACGGTTGTGGTGATATCCTTCTTCTGTAGGTTTTCTTGAACTATTATACTTCCTGAGCTTCTAAATACAATCCAAGTGTTCACACGGTGCCTTCCTGGCACTCAGGAATGCTCTGAACTTTGAATTTTGTCCCTCTCGACAAAAAACCACTCTGAAACCTTTGCTTCATTCACCACCTATCCAGCCCATCCAGTCTCAGTGTTGAAACCATGGCTCTGATACCATTTTGTAACGTCCTCGACCCCCAACTGGTCGAGCAACATCACTCTGTAAGCATCTCTTACTCTGAAACCATTTTTGTAACATCCCCAGCCACCAATAGGCCGGCCATGCTACCTCATAGAAATAACAATTATCATCTGCATATAAATATAAACATAAACAAACAACATATTCTACTAATACATAGATTAATGTGGAAATAACAGTAAACCTATACATCAACATATACATGCAGTACAGATCAATATAACATGTACAAATACACATGTAAATGAACATAGAAATGGGTACTTGTCTTTTAATTGAAGTACATAAACTGCGTGCAGACCTTCCATGAACCTCCCAGCCATAGACCACACTTCTCATCACTCTCAGCAGTGGGTCACCCCCGAGCTGAGACTAAACTCCATCGGGAAAGTGATTCCTAGGCTAGGCAGGGACAACAAGAAATTGCACAGTACAACATGAAGGATTTCCTCCATGGAGCCAGTTACGCCCACAACTCACAGAATCTCGTTCCCCACATGCATGTCCCACCCCAAGAGTGTACACCTGTCACATAGTCCATCGACTGCTACACCTCCCTTTTCGGGGCTTCAACAACAGGTCAGATCAAGAATTCTCAAATCTCTGTAGATGTTACTGGACTCCCTCCAGGAGAACTCACTTCCTCAACACACTCTCTCACCTAGAGAGAGTTGCTCACAGGCCCAACAACCTGCTTCTTCACTCCTTCTCCTTAACACACGGGCATGGTGATAACAACAATGGAAACTGGACATGGGAAACGGTGAAACACAAGCTACCTGCAGGGTATGGGTTCAATAAGATATCAGTTCGGGCTTGTTGCAGAGGTTCAATATGGTTACAATTCAACAATGGCGGAAATGACTGACTGCGTGCTTGCTCAATGCATGAGTGAATCCCCCCAACGGATGGTCAACAAGGTCTGAATGGTGAGAATGGTGAGAATGCCCCCCCATAAATCTGCATGCATCTTGGATGACACTTGGCTCTCCATGAGCACGTTCCCCCCACTTGGAACTCGTTCCTCTCCCTAAAGGAACTTAAGATAAATTATTATCCTCTTTGCAACTTTTAGAATAATAATATGTTATTCTATTAAGCTCTTAAGCTTAGCCCTTTTTCCCCACAATCTCCTAGCCTCCTCCCTTTCCCAACCTAATGGAGCTTAGTCCCCCATACTCTTTCTTCATGGTTGGTCTACATGCAACGATGTTGTTTATACTAATAATATGAATATTTACATGTACAAAACATGCTCCTGGCCTTTAACATCTAGGCTCTCCTGCCTAATAAGCACATAAGCCTCCTAGCTTATAACACTTGGCTCACTAGCCTACAAAACATGTTACAATTCATGATTACAACCAAGGCTCGGCCTTGGGATATTAAAGTAATGACACCTTTTGACTTAGAGAACTAGAATTACTTAAGGCCTAATGGTATTTTATTTGCTTATTAACTGTGAAACTATTAATGATACACTTGAAATTTTAGACACATGGACCTATGAAAATGTCAATTCTATGAATGTTTATCATTGTTTGAATTATGATGGATATTATGCGACCTATTTCTAGCTTAAATTTTTTGACATTTGAAGCTGTTGGTACGTGGATATCGAATCGAGGATATGATTAAATGCATTTACATGATAATAATGAATAGATATGTATGAGTTTGTGTTATAGACTAACCTGCAGGTCAATGGGCTATGAAATAGCCGGAGGATAACAATAATAAAAGGTTGATTTCGTGAACATCGACCGAAAAAAAATATGCTATGAATCTTTGTATGTGAAATTATGTTGGTTCAAATGCATTGTTATGATATGTGGACAAGTGCAGTTTTTTCAGGTGGCGAGACTGCCTGCAACTGAATATACGATGACAAAATCCCAACAACACAGTGCCACTGTATGGTCCATGGTAGGGTGTTGACCCTAGTTCTATTAGGAGGGGTGGAGGCATTTCCCACTGTGTATCCTCTGAAACCTGGAGTCATGGGAGGACGATGTTAGCTCATGCTCCCCTAGACGTGTGATTATGACTACCAGTTGCATGCTGGGGAAGCTTGGTCAAGACAATTGACACTTCCACTTATGGGTTTGTTGATGCTTGAATCAGTTAGGATCTAAACGAAAATCTCATGAGGATGTAAATCCCCCTGATTTTTTATAGAGGTGGTACTCCTCTTTTGGATTTCCTTGAGATTTTTAAATATTTCAAAATGTGGGACTTGACAGAAGTCCATTGTAGTAATTCAAAGAAACATAAATATTGCAATAAAATAAAAGGAAAATAATTTTGTTTTCTTTTAAAGGAAAGTTCTTGAGAAAGGCCTAGTAACCGAACGCATTCACACATTTAAAGCAAATAAGCAAAATTTCCTCACATCCATCATAGTTTCAGATAAAGATTTCTGATCACATAAAAAATAAAAGAAGATGATCCGCATGCACAAGAGAACTTTAACATAGTGGATACATGGGAAACTCAAATAAAGATAATGATAGATCAACTTCAAATACTTTATATTCTGAAAACAAGGTTACAAAGCACAATGGAGATTGTTCCCGAAGTAGTTGTCTTGAAATTTCCAAAAACACATAGTTTGTTACATATTCTTGAAATTGTAAATGCGTTTGTCTTAAAGACTGGGATTGGGTCTCCCATGGACCATACAGAAAACAAATACAAGAAATAATCTTTTAGGAGGAATACGGTGGGCGGTAGAATAATCAACAAGACCTGGTAAGAAGAAAAAATGAGTGATCAGTCTTCGATTAAACCTTTCTAGTGAAAGAGGTGGAATAACTGGATGAAGGACTTGATAAAGAAAATAAAGATGTGATCAGTGCAAACTTACTATGATGGTATCTCTCTTTCTCCCTCCTTCACTTGCTTGTTTTTGTCCTTTTATTGTCTTCTTTCACGATTATAGGAACTGTCTCAACAATTTCTTTCCCTTTTTAATAAATGTTTTTTAAATAAACTTTTATTTTCATAATTTAATTAATTTCCCATTAAAATAGGATGACTATAATTTAATTTTATGAAAGTGAAAACCACTTCTTATGTTCTCTTCATCCTCTCAACTTTCCAACGATATAAATTTTTCCTAAATCCGTCGCTCAGATCTCAAGATATGAGCTTGTGAAGTTGAGTTGTCACGCAGGCCCATTAAAAAATGCAGCTGACTGATATTTTAATTTCTGAGAAAAATTTATCAACTTTCAACACTTGAAACCTATACCTTCATATTCTACTCTTAAATATATTTCCAATGGTATAAAGTTTGCGCTATTCTGACACCTAGAGCTCAAGTTATGGCCTCTGCAAGATCAACTCTCAACCATCGTCGATCAAAATTGATGGGCAAATGTGGGCCCTTGGATGGATTTCGTGCTTCCGTTCATAAAATTTGACTTTTTGGTTTGAAAGTCTATCCCACATGCATTGGGATATTATATTGTTAAATATAATAATAATTTTTTATGCCTAGTCAATCACCAATCTACCCAATCAACAATGATGATTCACACAAACAAATGTTGCCACATGTCATCACTTGGTAGGCCAACAATATTCCCATAAGAATTTGCCATATGTCATCCAATAAAATCACACCATGTGTCACTTTTTGTATGCTGCCACGTGTCTCAATTAATTAGTTGCCATGTCATCCATTAACTGCCATGTGGATGTATCTCATTGGTTAATAAAGTTCCATGTGTCACTTGGAGATGTTCCTCATATAACTTAGGATAAGAAAAATGTTATTAAAATAATATGGCGGGTTCGCGGGTTTACGTGAATGCAGAGGTAGGTGAGGAAGTCACCCGCGGTAATACATAGTAATAAATGAGTGTGAAAAATTGTAAGTGTAGGTGAAGTGGAGAGGAGAGGTAAATGATACTAAAAAGGAGTTGTAAAATATTCTAAGTCTTGAGAATTGGTCGGACAGACTCATATAACATGAAAGAAACATCACCAACCCTCACCAACCTGCGAACCCGTGAACCTGCGGTAACTCAGATATTTGGCTAAGTGTTGGAGAAGTTACATAGTAAATAATAGTAAAAAGAGTTGTGTGCATTATGAGGGTGGTGGAAGTCAAAGTGAATTTTGAGGGTAGTAGAGATAACACATACTCTTAAGAAATATCACCAACCCAGGAACCTGTCATAAGCCATAGTAAATAAGACTAAGTTTGGAAAGTATATAATGGGTTATGTGAAATATGGAAAATATGAAAAATGAAAAGAAATATATGGGAAATAAAGGAATTGCATGAAATTTGGGAAAGGAAAAAGGGAAAATGAAAGAAATGGAAAAATGAGATAAAGAAATATGGAAAGGAAAATAAAAAGAAATGGGAAAATAAAGGAAAATGGAAATGAATGTGAATGTGGAAAGGAATAAGGAAAGATGGCTAAGTGTGGAGAATGGTAAGGGGAATATGGAAGTAGAGAGACAATGGGAAAAATGACTAAGTTTAAAATGAGAGAATGAATAGAGGTGAAGGGAAAGGAGAGGAGAGAGCATGACACTTGGAACATTTTTCATATTTCTTCTTGTAATACCTCCATTGGAATTATGGACAAAAGTATGCATATCTTGGTTATGGAGACTCCAATTTTGATTCCGCGAAATGGATGGCGAATCTGATACCGAGGGCTATGCAATGAACATGTGATAGTTCAAAAATCTTCATCTTACAATATCATTTTTTTATTATTATTCTAGGAGTGGGAACATATAGGTGACCAAATTTTGGTCAACAACTGGCTCCAACTGCGGGATAGTGACCCCCTGTGGGTTGCTGAGAACACCAAAATCTTAAGACCAACTACATTCTCCATTGGGATATGGAGTCATATTCAAAATGAACTCTTGCAAATCTTCTTATTTCATGGAGTCACCTTCAAGTTTGATTGCCTTATTATGAAAAACTGAACTGAAGAAACAAAATATATACATATATCATCTACCTACCCTAACTTACTTGAAAGAAAGGGGAACCTTAGGTATAGACAGATTTCCAATGGAGCCATTTGAGCATCCAATTGACCTTTGAAATGGGCTCCAATAGTAAGCAAAAGATTGGGGTTTCTACCAATAAATCAAGAGCATGAAAATCAGGAGCATGCCCAAAATGTACCACAATGGGATCGAGCAATATGTGCAGAAGACTTGTTTTCATTGGTGTGATGACAACACTATCGAACCAATATTCAATATAATCTACTCTTGGCTACCCCAGAGGGATATTATCTTTGTTTGGTTGAGGAGTTTTCAACATATGAATACATTCATCCTTTTCCTTATTTCCAACCACTTCCAAGGTTCTTGATTCATAAAAAATCTCTTGAAGAGACTCTTCTTTCTTGTAAGGGTGATCTTGCTCATCATTCTTCTCAAGATTCATTTTTTCCATCAATTCTTCTTGGTGCAAGTTCTCTTGTGATGTTTCATCATCTATTACAAGGATGGAATCTTCTTGTATATTTGGTGGAGGCTTCTCAATTTCATTCTCAAATTTGCTACTTGAAATATCTTCATATGGAGTATATAGGAGGCTGGAATTTTCTTCTTGTAATTTGGAAGTTTTATCTTCCTCTTCAACAACATGACTTGACTTAAAAATTTCATCCACTCTTTGATTAAATTGTTCTTCAAATTTGGGCATTTCGTTATCTTGCTTCCATATGGGAGAGGATGGGTGGGCAACAACATTTAAAACATCAGTAAAAACATATGAATGCACCTTTTGGATGAACTTTTCTTCAAATGAATCTTCTAAGACATCCTGGCTAGTAATGGAGTTGGGCATTAATGAACTATACCATTTAAGAGCATCCTCTCGTAGAGTTTGTAGGAATAATCTACATGTAACATCGTCTTCAGTGAGGTTGAAATCATAACATGTACCTTTAAAATTAATCAAGTGTTGCTCTGCATCTTCTGAAGCATCCCCAAAGAATGTAGAAAAAAATTCAATAGGAATATTGGGCATTTGAAAGTCTACTTCCGGTAGATTTAAAGGGGTATTATAAAATCGTTTCCTTCTTTGAGTATTTCTAGCTTTTGCTGAGTCTTGCAAAGCCATTGATGGGCTTGATGAATAATATAAAGAAGCATCATGGCATGAATGAAACCCTTCATTTTGATTTTTTCCAGGGAGTTCAATCTCCCGAATATTTGGTGTTTTTCATTTCTTTTTGAAATTACAAAAAAAGTGAGCCATGCTTAAAATAAGCAACAATTTTCTTGAATCTTCTTCTCGAAACTTTGAGCCATGGAGATTTCTAGTTCCTCAAATATCTTGAAAATAAATCGTCCCCAATATGGTCGCCAAAAATGTTGATGCTTAAATCCATTAGGATCGAAACGACAACCTCACGAGGATGTAAATCCCCCTGCGTTTTTATAGAGGTGGCACTCTTTTAGATTTTCTTGAGATTTTTAAATATTTCAAAATGTGGGACTTGATAGAAGTCCGTTGTAGTAATTCAAAGAAAGAAAATTATTACAATAAAATAAAAAGGAAAACGTTTTTGTTTTATTTTAAAGGAAATTTCCCGAGAAAGGACCAGGAAACGAAGACATTCACACATTTAAAACAAATAAACAAAATTTCTTCACATCCATCATAGTTTCAGATAAAAATTTCTGATCACATAAAAAATAAAAGAAGATGGTCCACATGCACAAGAGAACTTTAACAGAGTGGATACATGGGAAGCTCAAATACAAATAAAGATAGATTAACCTCAAATACTTTATATTATGAAAACAGGGTTACAAAGCACAATCGAGATTGTTCATGAAGTAGTTCTCTTGAAATTTCCAAAAATACATAGTCTGTTACATATTCTTGAAATTGTAAATGCGTTTGTCTTAAAGACTGGGATTGGGGCTCCCACGGACCATAAAGCAAATAAATATAGGAAATAATATTTTAGAAAGAAGATGGTGGGAGGTAGAAGAATCAACAAGACTTGGTAAGAAGAAAAAATGAGTTATCAGTCTTCGGTTAAACATTTCTAGTGAAAGAGGTGGAATCACTGGATGAAGGACTTGATAAAGAAAAGAAAGATGTGATCAGCGTAAACTTACTATGATGGTCGTTATTTTTCTCCCTCCTTCACTTGCTTGATGATTTCATTTTATTGTCTTCTTTGATGGTTACAGGAACCATCTCAACAATTTCTTTCCCTTTTTAATAAAAGTTTTATAAATAAACTTTTATTTTCATAATTTAATCAATTTCCCATCAAAATAAGACGATTGTAATTTAATTTTCTGAAAGTGAAACCCAAATTTTTAACTATGAAACCCACTTATGATGTTCTCTTCATCATCTCATCTTTCCAACAATATAAATTTTTCCTAAATCCGTTGCCCGGATCTCAAGATATGAGCTTGTGAAGTTGAGTTGTCACGCAGGCCCATTAAAAAATGCAGTTGACTGATATTTTAATTTCTGAGAAAAATGTATCAACTTTCAGCACTTGAAACCTATACCACCATCTTCTATGCTGAAATATATTTTCAATGGTTTAAAGTTTGCGCGATTCTAACACCCGGAGCTCAAGTTATGGCCTCCGCAAGATCAATGCTCAACCACCATTGATCAAAATTGATAGGCAAATGTGGGCCCTTGGATGAATTTCATGCTTCCTTTCATAAAATTAGATTTTTTGGTTTGAAATTCTATCCCACATGGATTGGGATATTATATTCTTCAACATATATAAAACCAAGTGTTTGATATACTTAACAAGAAACACAAGAAGAGAAAGAACTATGGAGCTTGGAGGATTTGGCCCTTGGAAAATTGTTGAATATAATAATAATTTTGTATGCCCAGTCAACCACCAATCTTCCTAGTCAGCAATGATGAGTCACCCAACCAAATGTTTCCACATGTCATCACTCGGTAGGCCAACAATATGCCCATGAGAATCTGCCATATGTCATCCAATAAAATCACGCGAGGTAGGTGAGGAAGTCACTCATGGTAATACATAGTAAGAAACGAGTGTGAAAAATTGTAAGTGTAGGTGAAGTGGAGAGGAGAGGTAAATAGTAGTAAAAAGAAGTTGTAAAATATTCATATAAAATAGTCATACAGCTCATATAACATGTAGCATGTAGCGGAGATAACACATACTCTTAAGAAATATCACCAATCGACGAACCCACGGTAAGCCATAGTAAATAAGACTAAGTCTGGAAAGTATATAATGGGTTATGTGAAATATAGAAAGAAATATGGAAAATATGAAAAATGAAAAGAAATATATGGGAAATAAAGGAAATGAATAAGGAAAGATGGCTAAGTGTGGAGAATGGTAAGGAGAATATGGAAGTAGTGAGACAATGGAAAAAATAACTAAGTATAAAATGGGATAATGAATAGAGGTGAAGGGAAAGGAGAGGAGAGAGCATGACACTTAGAACATTTTTCATATTTCTTATTGTAATACCTCCATTGCACTTATGGACAGAAGTATGCGTATCTTGGTCATGGAGACTCTGATTTTGATTATGCAAAATGGATGACGAAACTGATACCGAGGGCCATGCAATGAACATATAATAGTTCAAAAATCTTCATCTTCCAATATATATTTTTTTCTTTTCTTATTCTAGGAGTGGGAACATATAGGTGACCAAATTTTGGTCAACATGGTTCTATCTTGTGTTAGGTCAATATAATTGACGCTCCAAGATAGTCTAGCAGAGGAAGGATAGGGAAGGAAAATGGAAGTAGGTTAGGGAGGAAGGGTGACTAGAAGTAGTTGAGAATGTGTGTAGTTTCCACCTTATAGTATAATTTCTTGATTTTCTCTTGTTCACACACACACACACACACACACACACACATTTGCTTAACTAGACTACAATTATCTAACTGAATGTTGCTTGTGCTAAATTATTATAATTGAGGGATTTTGCGAATATTTTAAATGGTTTACTATTCTTTATGAAATGAAAGACATTGTTGATTGGATTGGATGCATACAAGAATTGCTTTAGGTGTGATAATTATTGTCATTAGTACACATGCGAGTCTTGTATATGCTAGCTGCGCATGCATGCCTTGCACATGTACACTAGTATGTAGTATGTATAAGTGTTTTAAATTGATGATGTTACTTATTTGATCTGGATGTATGAATCATGTTTTATCTCCCTTGTATTGTAAATTACTATAAATTCAGGACAAAGTTTCTTGAAGGGTGAGTGTGTGTAACAACCCAATTTCATTAATTAATGATCATAATTTATTTAAGGTAAATTTGATTAATTATTGAAATAATTAGATTTTAATCTTTTTATTATGTTATTATTTAAAGGTAGGTGTAGGAATTAATGAAGGGATAAGACAAATGGGAATTGANNNNGGGGGGGGGATGGGGGGATTTGAGAGAAGGAGGTTGGATGCATTCGAGAGAGGGGGGATTGGGGAGGAGAGGAGCAGGATTTGAGAAGCAGAATTGAAGGAAAATCCTAGAGGAGTTTTGGGGCTAGTGGACTGGTTGCTAGGATTTTGGGTTCAAGGGCTAGGAAATCTAATTTCCTGGAGCTAGGGAGCTAGAGAGGCTTTGTTTCTAGATGGTTGGGAGGAAACAATTTTAGGCAGGCAGTTTAAGGCAAGTAGTTGTAGTAGGACAACCTTTTTGTTCAAGAGGTAATATGCAATTATTATTGTTTTACCCTAAATTCAAGTTAGGGCATTTATGGATATACTATGCGATTGTTAAATTTTGTTTGTTAAATCTTGCAAAAGAAGTTCCCTATCATGTTAAAATAGAAATATAGATTTACTTAACCTTAACAGTCTTAGAGGATGTTACATTTTACTAGATGTAGGTTGCATATACTAACATAGTCTTTGTGAGCAAGTAGATGGATTTCTTTAGTAGTGGCAGTTGTAACAAACTAAATAGAGAAAGACAACCTCCCATAAACATATAATTTTTGAATTGATGATAATTCAACCGTTGAGCATATTTTTGAGGCAGCATACAACTTGATTTTCTTTTGGCATATTTATGATATTTTGGGAGGCACAAGTGTATTTATGGCATGTCTATTTTGAGATGTTGGATGTATATGTGTTTTATGATGAGAGATGGCATGGCATGCATATCAAAATTATGGAGAAACAAAGGGAATATTGAAAATTAAACAAATAAAGAGATGTGTAGGGGGTCCCCACGTATTAATTATTAATTATTATCCTTTATCATTATTTAATAAAGTTGTCCTACTTAACTAAAATTGTTTATCCTTTTAACTAAAAGATTGTTGAACCACTTGAACTACCTCATTGAAGAATAAAAGAGGAAAACAAAGAAGGACAAAGGCATGAGAGAATAAAGATACAATTTTGATAAAGGTTTTCTCTTTCTCTGAAGTGAGATTTCATTCATCTTTATTCATTCCTGAATTACATGAGAGTTGAATCCTCTGTTGATAACAGAGTGACACTAAAGGTGGCAAGAAGAAGGATAATAACCCACCTGGTCGTTTCACCACAGGTACAAAGTTAATATAAACTATGTTTGCAACTCCAACACTCAAGTTGTAATCAGCCCAAAATACTCACTTGGCAGAGTTCTGGATAACTTTGTTAGTGCCCTAGTCCTTCCCGGTTGTTCTTAAAACCTTTACAATGGTTAAAAATCCTCACCCTGTAGAATTCTAGACCATATTGTCCTCGTCTAAACCATATTCAACACATGAAGGCACTTAGCATGAACACTCTTTCAATCGACGCTAACTTCCTTTCAAAATCCCGAGAAGTTGTTTCTCCTGGTGTAAACCTTACGCAAAATTTTCTTCATCGGTAGCGCAAACTCCTTTAACACATGTGACCAAATCTTTGTTCAAATGCTTATTCACTTAAGAAATTATATTTTCACTCCTTTTCCATATAACCATGGGCTAAACATACCTATGACCTCGGACTGTGATTAGGTGTTTATCGGGTAGGAATCTCCTTACCGAGGATCACAATGCACAAACAATTTAAACTTACAAATATCCTACTCCGGTATATCGAAACTCTGTGACGAAACTGTATGATCGACGGGTCGACGTGTTGGTGTACTGAGATTTCGGGCGTACCGAGTGTTCGACTGTTGGAATCCTTGAAATTTACCGATGGCTAGGATATCGAGACTCCTTCATACTTCTTGTTGTCTAGGCTTTCAATCTAGTTATATTGGGTCATCGAGGTGATCGACTCTCCCGCTATCGGGCCTATCGGGTAAAGCCCCAACTTCACACTAATTCAATATTTCAGTTTTGGTTTGGTTGGCCACCGGACCACTGGAATGTCGAGATTACCGGGTACTATACTTCAACACATAATAATCATCTCCAAATATTTTTCACCCAATCCGATCTTTAAAAAATGACCGTCGATCTGCACACCATAGATGGTCAGATCTCTTCTGAGTCACAAAATATTATTTAGCATTAGATCACAATCGATCCTACCGTGATCTATGATTGATATTACTCCTCGCTGGAATATGGTTTCTTTATGTTTCTCAAACTTACACCTATTACTCTCACCTCAAATTCACTCTCCACACACTCACACATTAAATTCATAGACTCAACAAGGTTTAAGCACCTGTAGAGTTAACACATAAAATAGAATTCACAGGCATACATAGATACTGTGTTTTATATATATATCAACCTCAATATTACATGGTAAGGCCTCGGTGGGCCTAACCGCACTTGGCCTGATATTACATTGTGGCCTTCTCTCACTCCTTTGGCCAAATTCCTCAATAATTGGTCGCACTCTCCTTTGGGCCTAATTCCTCATTAACTAGCCACCACATACATGCCTAAAGGCTTACAATTTATGCATGGAAGATACACTTCCATATCAACAAAAAAAATTCCTAACAATCTAAAAATAACTACAAGAATATCACTCTCGCTCTTTACAATCGATGATGATCAATTAGATTGAATCCTCCATACTTAGGACACCCACCTAATCCAACTAATTTTCTCAATTAAGCCATTTACATCATAATTAGGGAAAACAAACCCTATCCTTCTAGAATATAATTACAAACTTAGGAAAACACAATCAAATTCATTAAGGAAACCCACTCCCTTTAGTAAACTTCAAGACCCCCTTAGTCTTCTCAACAAGGTTGATTTAAGAGGAAAAATTCTCCTGCAGTAGACTCCTAGGGTTAAAATTTTTCATGATCTCCCGATCATGAGTCTTCATTTGTTGAAGTCCTCCTGGATCCCAAATCTTATGTTGTTGCTTACTTGCATTACTGCCTTGCAGATGCATATGCATGTTATTGTTCTGCTATCTCACTCATGTTTGAGGTTTTTTAGGATCCCATATCTTACTTGCTTTCTTGCCATTTACCTTGCTGATGTAATCTCTCTCAACCAACTGCAATCTATGGCTCACTGTATTTTTCATCCCATGGTATCTCCATTTGGATCTCTTCTTTATCAGCTTCCACAGTCCATCAATTTCAACGTCCAACTCTTTTTATTGCTGCCTCTGTCTTTCATATGAACTCTGTCTAGTTGTTGCCAACTCCTTGGTCTCAATTATTTTGATGTTCTTAATCTCATGGGAATACTCTTCAATATCTGCAACTTACCTCGGGATATGTCTTCTTTTTTTCATCTTGCTCCATCCTTCTTCATATACTTCTCCAGAGGTGTTTGTGACACTCAGTGGTGTCCTCCAACTTCCTTGCGTTTCTATGGAAGATTGATTGCTTATAAAACTATCACCCTTATCTGCATCTGCATAAGAAATAAACATATTGCAACAAACAATATTCTTTTCCAACTCTTGAATTTCATCATCAATCAAGAGAATGACTGCTTGTCTTCATTGCATAGGTGGTATGTTTCTTCCTATGGTACATGGATTTTTTCTTGAATTTCTAAGCTATCTTTGGCAATCTCTTGGTTACCTTCCTTCTCCTTATTTCCTCTTAATACAATCCTTCGGCTTGTACTTTTCTGCTGCGTATGTAGCAAAAATACATCCTCACAAGCCGATTCTGTGCCTTGACTTTCAACTTCTTCCTTCACCATGCTGCAACTAAGAATTCTTGAATGTTCTGTGTCTGCAACTGTCATGCAGTCTTCATCAATCTTTGGTTTTGCTATCCATTCTTCCAAAAAACCTTAATTCTTCATAATAATCCATCAACATTGTATTTGAATGTTTCTTTTCAACTTCTACATTCTCTTTGTGGTTGTCTTCATAACCTGCATACACACACCAGTGATTAATTTCAAATCCTTGGCATTATCTCCTTGTGATGTCTTGAGCACCTCATTAGATCTTTATCATCAAAAATCCTCTTCCTCAATAATTCCACTTACAAGTTGTATATAGCCTTCACCCTGACTATCTTTATGAGATAACATTATCTCAACTCCCTTCATAACAAAATTCTGATTTTGTTATGCTTCTATGCCTTTAAAAGGCATATCTTCACCTTCATTAATCTTTGTGACAATTCCAAGTGGCTGTCCAGATTCATTCTTTGCGCAACCTATAATCATGCACAAATCATTAGTTTTAAAAACATAAGACCCCATGCTCTCATTTGATGCCTCTATCATGATCTTCATATGTTGATTTGGACTTTCTTGACAGTCCATGAGACTCTCGACATGTATCTCTTCAACATCTCCATCATCATACTCTCCAAGGAATGATCCATGTTTAGGTTCATAGATGTGAACTTCTTATTCTTTCCTTTACCTCTGTCTAAACTCAACTCCTCTGATATTCTCTTCCTTCAACAAAGCACTCAACCTATGCCTCAATTCCCTTACAAACAATTGCACAATAGTCCATTTGACTTTCTTCTTCAATTTCCAACCATATCTATGGTTTTATTCTTGTAACAACTTCATCAACACACTGATTTTTTCCTTGAACTCAACAAATTCCCTGTCAAGCTCCTCTTGACTCATCTTCTTTCTACCAATTTCTCTAGCATTCTCTTTCCTCTTGTTGTGGCTTCTCTCAGAACCTATGTCATGACTACCAATAGTCATATTCATCTCTTCCTTTTGTGAGATTCTCCTTTCCCATTGTGAGCTACATCAAGCCTTTCCTCCGTAGAAAGTCTACTCACCCTGCTACTCAATACCTCATCAAGCTTCCTCATAAGCTTGACCTTTTGGCATCACAGGTTCTCTCCTCTGGAACCTTTTGATCATCCTCTATTCTTCTTTGGTTTTTACATCTATTCACACTATTATGAGAAATTCTATTGTTCTCGTTACTCCCAATATTCAATTGGAAGTGCTTACAACATGCCTAGCTGCAAGGTTCTCTCTGCCACAAGTTTCTTCACTTGAGAGTTTCACTTGCTCCCTCTTCTTCTGTCACATATTCTTTGTTGTAATAGCTTCTGCAAATTTCTTTCTCCTTTTGCTACTACCTACAATCATAATTGCTTCTTAACCATAGTTAATTATAAAAACATAGAGCAATACCTACAAGATCTACTATGAGATATGGTCTTCTCAACATCCAACTTTATCTTGATTGGAATGGTCCCAATTTATGTAGAAATTCACTAAGGTAATTGCATATCCAATTCCTTTTTCTGCAAAATCTGCCTTCTTCAGTCTCAAACTGTTCCTTCAAGAATTCTCCTTCAATTCCAGAGCATAATCGTGCTCTAATACCAAAATGATGATCCACCACATCATTTCACCATAGGTAAAGAGGTAATATTAACTTTATTTTTAGCTCTAGCACTCAAGCTGCAATCGACCCAAAATAATCACTTGACAGAGTTCTGGATAACTCTGCTAGCGTCCTGGTCCTTCCTGGTTGTTATTAAAACGTTTACAACGGTTCTAAATCATCACCCTGTAGAATTTTGGACCATATTTTCATTGTCTAAATCATATTCAACACAAAGGCACTTAACATGAGCACTCTTTGAATCGACACTAACTTCCTTTCAATATTTCAAGCACTTCTTTCGCCTGGTGCTAGCCTTACTCCAAATTCTCTTCATCAACTCCTTCATTGGTGGCGCGAACTCTTTTAACACATGTGATCGAATCCTTTTTCAAATTATTATTCACTTAAGTGCTTATCTTTGCGCTCCTTTTCCATATAACCATGGGCTAAACATCCCTATGACCTCAGGATGTGATCAGGTGCTTACCGGGTCGACATCTCCTTATCGATGATCACAACGCACAAACAATTTAAACTTATCGATCCCAATCTGGTATATCGGATCGACGGATCGACAAATTGATGTACCGAGATTTTGGGTGTACTAGGTGTTCGACTGTTGGAATCCTCAAAATTTATTGATGGTCTCGGTATCTAGACTCCTTCATACTTCTTGTTGTTTAGGCTTCGGATCTAGTTATACCGGGTCATCAGGGTGATCGACTCTCCTGCTATTGGGCCTATCAGGTATAGCCTCAAATTCACACCAATTCAATATTTTAGTTCCAGTACAGTTGGCCACCGGACCACAGGAATGTCAGGACTGTCGGGTACCTACCTTCAAAACATAATTGTCATCGCCAAATATTTTTCACCTGGTCTGATCTTTAAACAATGACCTTTGATCTACACACCATAGATGGTTGGATATCTTCCAGGTCACATGATATTGTTTAGCGCTAGATCACCGTCGATCCTACCATGATGGATGGTTGATCTTCCTCCTCATTGGAATATGGTTTCTTTATGCCGGTCAGACCTACAACTATTACTTTCAGCTTGATTTCACTCTCCACACACACACACACTAGATTCATAGACTCAACAATGTTTAAGCACCCGCAGAGTTAACACATAAAATAGAACTCACAAGCATACATAAATATTGTGTTTTTTTATATATCTCGACCTCGATATTACATGGTAAGGCCTCGATGGGCCTGGCCGCCCTCAGCGTGATATTACAATGTGGCCCTCTATCACTCCTTTGGACAAATTCCTCAATAATTGGTCACACTCTCCTTTTGGCCCAATTCCTCATTAACTGGCCACCATATACATGCCCGAAAGCTTACAATTTATGCGTGGAAGATACACTTCCAGGTCCACAAAACAAATTCCTAAGAATCTACAACTAACTACAACAATACCTCTCTCTCTCTTTATAATTGTTGATGATCAATTAGATCGAATCCTCCATACTTAGGACACCCACCTAAATCCAACTAATTTGCTCAATTAATCCATTTACATCATAATTAGGGAAAACAAACACTATCCTTCTAGAATATGATTACAAACTTAGGAAAACACAATAAAATTCATTAAGGGAACCCACTCCCTATAGTAAACTTCAAGACCCCCTTAGGCCTTCTCAACAAGGTTGATTTAAGAGGCAAATTTCTCTTGCATCAAAAGGACTAAGAAGCATAGATATTTGACATGCTTCAAAAGGTCATTCATTTGTCTAGATAGTCTGTTAATTGTAATTTGATTTATGAATTAGTTTTCAGTGATGATTAGAATTATTTTGCAGAGTCAAGATAATGATGCATTTGTGGCTTGGTTGATCCAACATTTTTTGGGGTCTTGGTATTTTCTTTGAAGACACCAATCATGTTTGTGTGATGTAAAATTCCACCCTAGACTTCTAAGTTAAAATTTGGTCCTTACCCTCGAAGGGGTTTGTAAAGAAAGGGTTCAATTGTAATTTGGAATGAAAATCAATAAAATCATTTATTGGTTTTGGTCTCACTTTTGGATTTGTTGTACAATATTTTTTCATATTTACTTTCTTTAAAACCGTCTTTTACTAATCTGTTTATAATCACATTACATCTTTTTTATATTTTCTTTTTAATGAAACACTTAAATATAAAATTAGCATCAGGCCCAAGTACTCATTGCTTGAAGGCTAATTAAATTTTTTGGTTAGGCTATAAACATAGGGTGATAATCCCGCCTATCTCACCTTATCCTTGTGAGATTCAAAAATGTTGGTAGAAGGAATTCCATTCCTTTTCATCAACATTTATTTGGTGACCATACTGGGGAGTAATCTTTTACTCTCTAGTTCTGTTCTTTTGTATATTTTGTATTATTTTAATGACTTTGCCTACTTGACAACAACTTGGTTTTAGATTTCCTAATCAAACCAACATTATTTCTTGTCTTTTTGACTTTATTCTTGAAACTGTCAGCAAGCAAGAGGAACTCGAACGTTTTAGGGAAGCCATTGAAATTCAAGACCAAAGAGAAGCCCTTCAGAGGCAAGCTCAAAACATACCTCCTCAGTGATTTTTTTGTCTTATGTCCACTCATTCACGTCATTTTAGATGTCAAAGGGGTCAGTCACCCGAATTTAATCCTCTCCTAAAAATAGGAAGGAAAAAAGAGGTTGTTGAGAATCTTTAGGCTAGACTTAGAAGATCTTTTTTTGATTCATCTTCAGAAATATCTGATATTTTTGTCTCTTTCCCTCCTTGACATCCAACCATGAATTCATCCGGTGGTGGTGGTGGCAGTTCTAGTGGTTCTACTTCATCACAAGCTTCAACATCTTCCATAATATGAAGTATGTATAGTCATTACAATCCTGTGGTTTCTACGATGAATCCATCCAAATTAATTAAACAGTTTGGTTTATTCAAATTTGAGGAAGATCTTGATGCTACCCCATGGCATGTGTCATCTCCTCTTAATATACGAGCTCCCTTTCCTAAAGTCAAATATCATTTACCCAAATTATTTGGAAGTGGCACAATCGGTAAATGAACACCTCATTGCCTTTTTGAATGCTTGTCATAATATAGAGGCAAATGATAATGATATTTGTATGCGCTTATTTGTTAATTCTTTAGAGGGAAAAGCTACTGTTGATTATTTTGAATTGCCTCCAAAAAAAAATTCTACTTAGAATGAACTGTCTTATTGGTTCAAATCTACATATGGACAACCCCAAACTCTAACAGATAAACTTAAATATTACTGTAATATTATTTTCAAAAAAAGTAAAATCATCAAATCTTTCAATTTGCATTTCACAAAATTATACAATCAAATCCTAGATTTAATTAGACCTCACAATCAAGCCACCTTAATGCATTATTATAATACCTTACCCACTCCTTACAAACATAGGCTTGAAGAAAAGAGTGCTGATAATTTAGGATTAGCTTTGCAAATATGCTTGGAATATGAAGAACAATTGATTAGGACATGTCTTCCAAGTGAAGACTATGTCAAGCAGAATGACATGTTATCTATTTTACAACTAGTACATGATATGAGCAATTAGATGATTAATTTTGAAGGGAAAGGGGTGACTTCAACATCAATCCTTGCTGAATATTCCACACAAGTTGTTTTAAGAAATCAAACAACTAATTTCCTATTCCATACTCAACCAAAGGCTATTCTATCTAGGGATTGGTGTAATTTCTGTGATGCTAACCACAAAGAAAGTACATGTGAGGTCAAGAAGGGAGCACATGAGTGAATCTTTGGAAAAAAGGATGATACTACCATTGATTCCTTAGATTGGGCTTCTGAAGAGGATGCGATGATGGTAGATACAAGGAATAAATCATACGTAAACAAAGGGAAGGGTGGAAATCCTAAGACTATCTTTTCCCCCAAGTTCACCCTCCCAATAATCAAACCCTTAGGTTACTAAGGGTACTCAAAGTCAAGAGGTTTCAACCTCTTCACCTTCTTCTTCTAAATACAACATTCTCAAACATTTAGCTACAATAAAAGAAGATGCAACTTTATTGGATATGGTTGCCGTCCCTGAACAACAAAAGCATCTAAAAGAATTTATGGAAGGTAAAACTTCTATTATAGCTAGTGTATATGAAGAGTCTAATGAAAAATAATTGTACATAAATAAAGTATTTGTACATAACCCTAGGATCTATGTAAAAAATCATCCATTCTATGTATCAATAAAAATAATGGATAACATTGTCCATTGTTGCTTGATTGATGGTGGGTTGGGTCTCAATGTTATGTCAAAAATTATAATGGAAGAGTTAGGTCTTTCATGTACTAATGAAAATTTTAAAAGCATGATGTCTTATGAAAGTCAACAACATGTAACAATTGGAGAAATTAAATATGTAACATTGGTCCTATGTGCGCACCCACAAATTAGAACCACGTGTAACATTCATGTCATATATATGTCGATTAACAATTATTCTATCCTTCTAGAAGAGACTAATAGGCATTGAGTGGTGGGTACATTTCTCTAGATGGATCTCACATGTGCCTCCCGAAAAATGGAAAGAATATCATTGTCCTCAGGGAAGGACACATCTCACCATATATTGAAAGTCTTCTTCAACCTAACATAAATTGTATTGAGGAGGATCTAGGTGCATATTCTATATTTCTTGAAGATGATGATGATTTTGTTTTACCCTCTTTAGAACCTAAAGATGGAATGTGGCATATTCACTTTGATGGTGGCTGTTTTAGTGAGGGTAATGGTGCAAGTATTATATTACACTCTCATGTAGGAAAGATTCATAATTTTTCATATAGATTAAAATTTGTTTGCACAAATAATATTACAGAATTTGAAGCCTTGATCTTAGGAATTGAAAATTCTTTTAATCTTGGTTGTTATCATCTAACTGTGTTTGGGGATTCTAAATTGATTATAAATATGGATAGAACAATTTATACTCCCTCAAAACAAATTACTGAAAAGAAATACACAAGTAGTGTGGTACTTGATATCATTTTTTTTGTCCTTTAACATCACTCACATAAGAAGAGAACTAAATTCCATGAATGATAGGCTTGTTGTTTTTGCTGCAAACCCTTCAAGAAACTATTGCCTCAAATACCATATTGTACATTCATGTCTTCGTATCATCCTCATTTCCCGAATAATGTAGAATCTTGGCAAGTCTTTTCTGATGATGAGAGCATTTGTGCTTTCACACAAAATGAACCTCTTAAGAAAAATGAAATTATATCTTTAGAAGATGACAAATTTCCTAAAGGACTAACACCTAGAGAGAGTTCATTTTCATCAAGTGATGTTGGTAATAAAAAGAACGTATAAGAAGAGGAGTAAAAAATAAATATCGTTGATACCATTTCTTTGAATATTGGGACTTGTGACAGTCCAAAGATATTGAAAATTGGAGCCCAATGTTCAGATCAAGAAAAACAAAAATTCATGGAATTATTCGGTGAATTTAAATATTATTTTGCTTGGTCATATGAGGATCTTCATGGTTTTGATCCTAATATCATACAACACGATATTCCTATAAAGGAAGAGACAAAACTAGTTAGGCAAAAACAAAGACCCATTAGCCCTGCCCTAGAGGCAACAATAAGAAAGGAAGTTGACAAATTAATTAATGCTCATATCATTTTTCGTGTTAAATATTCTGAATGGGTGTTAAACCTTGCCCTTGTATGAAAAAAGAACGATGATATTAGATTATGTGTCGATTTTCATGCTTTAAATAGGGCAAGCGTAAAAGACAATTTTCCTCTTCCGAATATGGAATTAATTTTGCAACAAGTGGTAGGATCACATATACTGTCCCTTTTGATGGTTTTTTAGGTTACAATCATATTAGAGTCAACAGGGAAGATAATTATAAAATCACATTTACTATGCGCCGGGGCACATTTACATATGAAAGAATGCCTTTTGGCTTAATAAACACATGTGCCACTTTTCAGAGGGCTATGCGAATAGCCTTTGATGATATTATCGGTAAGATTATTCAAATTTATCTCAGTGATTGATGATGTTTGAATATGTTAAGACCAAAACAACAACCTCATAAGGATTAAAAATCCCCCTTCATTTTTATAGAGGTGGTACTCCTATGATAATCTGAAAGATGATCTTATTAATCTTGGGACATCCAATATATAAATGAAAATTGTAAAATTACAAATCCCAAATCTTTATCACTCAAGAAAATAATAAATATACACAAAGGATTCCTGTGAAATAGACCAAGAATCTCTATTTACAACATTTATAGAAAATAAATTAAACAACAGATTTCAGAAAATAATGAAATAATCCTCACATCGATCAAAGTTTCAAAAGTATTTTTGATCACACCAAAAAGGAAAAGAACATATGGCCCATAAATAAGAGAAATTTAAAAGAGTATTTCTATTGAAATAAAAAAAAAATAGAATATGATAAGTTAATTTCAAATATATTATATTCAAGAGCTCAGAAGTACAAGATACAATCAAAATTAACTCCGACATAGTTCTCTAGGATTTTCTCAAAAATGATGTTGTCTTTTAAAATATCAGAAAATTAAAGGCATTCGCCCATAAATGGACTGGGATTGGGGTTCCCATGGACAAAAATATAAATATATACAAGAAAATATGAGAGAAGAATGAGTAATTTTGGAAGAAGGCACGAGCAACAAGCTTTGAAAAGAAGATAGAGGATGCAATCAAAACTCAGTTATACTCTTCTCAAGAAAGACAAAATATAACTGGATGAATTCTAAAAGGGAAAAAGAAAGTGTGATCAATATAGACTTAATGTGATTGAATATCATGACTCATTTCTGCATTGCTGGTGTCCTTATATTTTCCTTGATGACGGTTTCATGGCCTGTACTAATTTCCTCCTCTTGATTTTCCTCCGTAATCTTGATTAAGGTTTTCTTTAACCTCTCTTCAATATAATCTTTCATTGGGGCCACATTTATTTCATGTCTAATTTTTATATCAAATAGTATGCCCTCCAAATCTCTTAAGTCAAATGAAAGTTAGCTAAGCACATCTTCAATGTCTTGATTTTTGTTTACATAGCTTACCAACCAATTCTAAACTTCATTTTCATTATATTCAATGATGCTATTAAACTTCTCGGCCGACAAACCTTTCAATATTTCGACTTCTTGCTGAAATTGCTCTCTTGTCACGAATATAGAATTCATAATTAATTTGGTGTCCTGTACTTCTCTCATGGTTCTGCCTAAGTCTATTTCAGCTAATCTTTTGTATAACCCCTCTTTTTTAGTAACCACATCATCAGATTCCTTAAGAATTTCTTTTAGAATCTTTATCTTCTTAATCCAACAAGATTTTAGTTGTTTTATCCGAGTAGGAGAAGGTAAATATTCTTCTTTTCTTTTCATTTCAATCATATTTGAAACCTTCAAAGCAAATGTAGTGACTCCATATTTATAAAATCCTTCTTCGTGTTTATAATCACCTTAGAGGAAATCTCTAAAAGCATTTAATTTTGAACCAAATGAAACAATGTTACTTCCAACATCCCATGCTTTCATAACAAGAGACATTCTCTTTTGAATATTTTCTTCAACAAACTTTTTGACAGTGACCAACAAGATTGATGTTCATTTCAATTTTAAATTTGGTCTTGTAGGTTTGACAGTGGCCAATGGACTTACAAGAATAGGGGGAGACATGAAAGTATATTCCAGGTCTTTAATTCTTTCCTTTAGTTTTTCATTTTGTAACTCCATGTAATCAATTGAAACATCTAAAACATCTCTTGTTATCTTATGTATCTTTGCAATTCCAGATGGAAGTAATTTGCTAAGATCATACTCAAAATGAGATTTTCATTTTTATTCTTCGGGTCAAACCCTTCAAAATTTAACTTTCTGGAATTTATGTCAAATAAAGAATTTTGTGTTGCAAATGACTGTTCTTCTGAGAAATCTTCTTCTTGTGTGGCTAGTTCAACTGCAACTTGTTGAGTTTCCCGTAACCTCTGTTTTTCATTGGGAAAATGAATATTTTCAATATCAACCTCTAGGTCCATGTCCTCAAGAGATATATGATTTTAAGATATAGGTTGTTCTATTTCTTCTCGCTAAGAAATTTTTCCTTTTCTTTTTACTTGAAGCTTATGGGAACTTTCAATTTTTCCTCATGGATGGTTTTTATCATCACCAACACTCGAATTACTCTTTGAAATATTTTTCTGCTGCGACATTGTTGCTTGGAGACTATGTTTGGGTAGATTGTCTTTTTATGAATCAACATGAGGTTGAGTACCTATTTCAATTGAACCTTTGCCTCTTTGTTTATATTGGGATGTCGAACTTACCATGGTTTGAATATCATTAAGAGAACACACTAGAACATCATGGGTATTATATTTTTCTTCTTCAAACATAAGTGTATGAGTGAATCCGTTGCTGAATCCAACCGATGTCATATAATCAAGAAAGATATGACTTGGGTCGAAACCCTTGATCATTTCTACATACTTCAGATTGAACTGGTTCATGTGAGTTGAGTAATCATCAATTTTTGCAATACCTCTTAACTTAATTTCTCTGATTTTCCATGGCAATGGGATAAATTGCCTCTTTCTTTTCTCATGAAAAAAGTATAACTAGAATATGTATTTCCTAGCAACTTCAATGATGAATATTTTATCTGAAATGTAATAAGGGAGAAAGAAAGGATTTTCAAGAGAATTTTTTTTTCTAATCACATTATAATTTTCCATTTTTTCTAAAGTCCCTCTTTTGTTCAGAGAAGTCACTTCTTCTAATGATAATATTGTTGTATTCTCTCCAAAAATAAGTTTCTTGAAAATAGTCACAAATTAATTGTATACGTCATAAAAATGATAAGTAGCTTTCTGTCTCCACAGAGCTTGATACCACATAGTTACCAGATCAATTTTGGAATCTACCCTTTTCTCGATAGTCATACCCTTGAAGACGTAGCAATAGGTAATAACAAATATAAAGTAAGAATCCATATATAACTTATTTTCTTTCTTGAATTTCAAGAGTTGTGAAGAAATTTCAACATAGATGATTTTTCCCCAATCAAAGATAGCTTCTTCATGAACTGTAAAATACAAAATATAGAGGGCCAACCGAGGAATGGTTGTCATGGATTCTTGACCAATAATTCTAGTGAATATCCATGCAATTTATCATTAAGGTTTCTTCAATAAACTAACTCGAATTCTTGATATATCAACGGACATTGTCGCAAGATCTTCCAAATATTCTTGTAAAAGATCCAGTCCATTATTTTTGTTCTTAAGGAAGTTCCTTTCTTCTTCTCCTTTAAAAGTGATGGTAGGCTCTGGCAATTTCAACATTTTTTCTGAAAACCAACAACATTAAGGAAATGGAGGATTCACTTTGAAGTTTAATAACCCTTCGGCTTGGAACGAATTTATCAGTGCACTTGGAGACAATTTCTTTACAGTCAAAAACTTTGAGCACACATCCATCTAGATAAATGCTTGATGTCCAAATTCTGTTCTCATTTCTTTTAGGTAATGACAATGTAGCATAGTACCAGTAAGATCTTGACCATTGAAATTTTGATCTTCTTGTCTAAAAATATTCAATGTATCTCCACATAAATGTTGTGTTTTTGTATCCATTCTAATGAAGTTGATAGACTATAGTATAATTCGTTAGAACAATGATTATGAAATGAAACTTTTCTCGGTAATATAACTTAAACCTTTTTTCGATGGAGAAATTAATACAAATTAAATGATTTTACCTTGAGAGTTATACCATTAATAAAAGTCTTTTCATAATTTAACTGGCAGTTGTCTTCCATAGGATCAACATTTAATGTATCTCGATAAGAGTGACAAAGCAAGGATACACTACGACAGAGAGTCGGGCATGGGAGGGACAATAAAGTGAACCTGCGAGTCCCCCAACCCGCGAACCCACCATACAATAGAAATATGACTAAGTACTACTTGAAGATAAGAGGGAAAGAAAATAATTGGTTAAGTGTAGCTATTGGTCAGACTCATGAGAAAAGGAAAATTCAATACTTAAGACCCGTAAACCTGCGATGGAGAAAATAAAAAAATATTCTAAGTATATGACTCAAAATGAGGATCACAGATAAAATTAAAGTCCATTTTGGTGACAACGGAGAAAAGGGTACATAAGAAATAAAAACATGAACCTGCGAGTTCGCCAACCTGCGAACCCGCAATTATAAATAAATCTCTTTAAAATACAACTAAGTCATGGTTAATTATGAATATGATGGAGTAAGAGAAGTGCAATTTGTATAAAACATAAATTTTCGTAAAGAGTATTATGAACTCGCCATGGTCAAGAATTTTCTAAGTAAAAAGAAAATAAAAGGATGAGGTGATCCAGGTGGATATCGATGGCCACCCACCTTTTCCAAATGGCTCAAAACGATTTTCTAGCAATTTTGGCAATTTACTATTTTTAGCAGGTTTTAACTTCCGGGGCCATTTTGAGGGCCCAAATGAAGGTTTTTTCAAGATAGAGGTTC
>ML792403.1:12508-27304 GCA_009831015.1 Picea engelmannii | reverse complement strand
CTATGTGTTAAAGACTCAAATTTGAACATAGCCATGAGACATACAATGTGGATCTATGCAATAGTACAAACTGAATATACTCCAACGCAACCTGAATCTATCAGAAAAGATCCAGGGTCTTCATCTCCACCACTCTATAGTACAAATCTAACCATGTGAATACATGTGTCAAAGTCAAACATGGTAGAAACCACTTGATTACCGATCATTAGTGTATACCGTTAACAAGTGCGAGGGAAATCACCATTAATGTCAATGACTCCCAAGGTACACTAGCACAATCCAACAAATGTGAATTAATGAGCTGAAGTCGAACACTCGGTGGAACCTTTCGATCAAAGGTCAATAATGAAAACCCACTGTCGAAAGCGAGGAAACCGGCCATTGAGGCATGCAAGTTCCAAGGTACCAATTGGTTTTTAAGTCTAATTATGGGATAATGAGTTGAAGTCGATAGGAAAAGACTCGCCACAGGAGGGCCTTAATGTATCCCACATCAATGACATGAAACAAGTAACAAGATTTGAAGGAGATCAGAGTAACAAGTTATTCAGGACTGACTTAGGGATGATTGACGCAACAAAAGGCTTAAAGACTGCAGACATGGCCAACACAATAGAAGGCTTTCTGGGTTGAACTTCTCTTCGAACATATTGACGACACGACAACTATCTTGGAAAATATTGACTCAACAATAGGGATCACAGACCAATTTGTAATCTTATAAGGAGTATGATCAAGAGATGAGCGGATTTTCCAACCTAGACACAAGGCGAGTGAAAGGGCGTCATGTTCAAAAGCGACTCTTCCATGGAATATAGGTTTAGACATATTTCTTTTCCAAATATCCCCCCACCATTTCTGGTGAGTACCTCTTTATTTTTACGCAAGCTTGAGGAGGATAACATATGCTTGTCAATTTAAGCTCATCCTTTGGATGAGTCCCTTGGAGTATGTTTAACGAACCCTAAGAAGGAGTGGTTCGGTCCCATATGGGCCTTTTGATATTTAATTAATGAGTCCAAAGATAGAAAACTCAGGGGTTTTTCATGTTTTGAGAGTTCGAAAAACACTTAAAGAGAACTCTCCCAGTTCCTTTTTCATAAATTAGTTCGACGAGACCAAAAAAGTGATAAAATATCGCTCATCGAACGTTTTCTTCAAATACTTTTACGAGCGTGAAAAGAACAAGATCGCTCGGCAATCTTTTCATTTTTATGGAGCGTGAAAAGATCTTAAAGGATACTCCCTTAGTTTCGTTGTTTTCGTGTTACCATGATGAGTACGAAAAGATGACAAAATTATACTCGGTTACATTCTCATGTATTTTCAAGCGTGAGAATGAACGAAGACTGAGCTCGAGATTGTTTTCATTTTTACGCAAGCTTTAAAACAAAACAAAACTATGCTTGGGATAGATTTTATTTTTTCACAAGCTTAAAACTAAACAAAACTATGCTTGGACCAGGTTTCATCTTTACACAAGCTTGAACCAGTGGAAAACTATGCTTGAGGTAGGTGGTTTCATTTTTACACAAGCTTGAACCAAAGGAAACTATGCTTGAGACATGTGGTTTCATTTTTACACAAGCTTGAACCAAAGGAAACTATGCTTGGACTTCCCAACGCAGAACACAGGGATGGTTGGTACTTAGCCCCCAGTTTAAGAAACTAGCGGCTCAACTTCAGCATGAAGTCCAGAGGCTGAGGCAAATTCCCCGCAAGCTTCGTTTCATCCAACTGCAAAGGATAATGAAATGAAGCTTCAAATGCTAGACGAAGGACTTGACTCAAATAGAGAGGGGGAAAACTATTTCATTTTTTAACGAGCTTGACACAGAAAAAAGAACTATGCTCGTAACCTCTGTTTCATTTTTTAACGAGGTTTCCATAGAGACAAAAAAACTATCTTCGTAAGTGGTTTCATTTTTTAACGAGCTTGAAATTAGAAAACTATGGTCAAGTCTGGTTTCATTTTTTAATGAGATTGGAATCAAAGGAAACTATGCTCATATACCTGTGTTTCATTTTTTAACGAGGTTGCCACAGAGAGGAAAAAGTTATCCTTAGATTCTCTCTTCTTGATCATGGATTCCAAGAGGACAATGCGCTGAAATGACACCATGTCAAGGGACAAAAATTGGTCACGGCTTCCAAAAGGTCTTCACTAGAAGGAAGAAACACACTCTAGAAGGACACCATGTCAAGGGCCGCGACAGGAGTAAAGAGATAAAGCTCTAACAACCCTATCGAAGAGATCACCATGTCAACTACTGGATCTAAGTCATCAGAAGTTGAAGCCATGGGCGAAAACGCCACATAATTGACATGTGGTAGGGGCGATACTATCTTCATATAAGAACCATTTAGGGAGGTAATCCAGTCAGGACCGATGAACGAAAGTTGATCAATAGTCACCATTCTTCCATCGTGTGGGAAAGATATCACGCGAAAAAGAGTGGACACAATAGATTTCATGGCATAGACATAATCTCGCCCAAGGAGTAAAGAAAAATCCAAGGGGTCTTGGACGACCATGACATCAATAAGGACAGTTTTCCCTCCCAAAGTTACAGGAAACTGAGGAAGGGTCCCTAAAGGTTGACTAGTTATTCTGTTAAAAGATAACAAATTCTGCGTAACCGAGGCAAGCTGAGGATAACCCAAAGCTTGCCAAGCAAAAGAGGACAAAATGATAACAGACACACCTTCATCTATCAAATTCTAAGGAATGTCCTGACCACAAACTAGCACTGTAATCTGGAAAGGAATGTGAGAGGGAAGACAAGGTCCAGTTAGCACAACCCAATTAAAAAGGATGGCCTCATTACTTGGAGGGGGTTTCACACAAGAAGGAGGAATACCCCCCGACACGATAGAGTTTGTATCAACGAGAAAAATGTGGGCAATATCGGGTTTACTCTCTAGAGGGAGAGTAGGATCGACCGATGATGGGATCGGATCGACGACGCAAGCACTCTTCAGAGGAAGAGTGGGATTGACCGAGGAAGGGACTGGATCAACCACTTTGGCACTCGTCAAAGGAGGAGTGGGATCGACCAATGATAGAACTAAATCAACTACTTGGGGTTCATTCTCCAAGGGGAGAATGGGGTCGATGGGTGGAAACAGATAGATCTCTTTGGTGTCACTCTCTAACGGGAGAGTGGGGTCGACCGAGGATGGGATCAGATTGACCACTTTGTCAACTAGTTCAACTAAGGATGTGACCATATTGACTACATGATCAATCATATTAAATGATAAAGGGGATGGATTGATTATTCCATCAACTATAGGTGGGTTGAGAGTAATCTTGCGATAAGCAATTGGAAGTTGGGGATGTGAAATAGTCATGTCTTCCAGTAGTTTCAAGGCTTCGTCCATGCAAGGGAAAAGTTGAGTTTGATGACTCCCTCTGCATAACCTACAAAGAAACTTGACTCTACTTTTATTCTTCCCAAGGGTATCTTGACTATTTGATGGGAGGTCATCAACATGTTGTTCAGAGGCTGACGACAGGGGTTGGTCAGGGTGTGTAGACCAACTTCTATAACCTTGGATAGACCAGGGCAATCCTTAAGAAGATGGTTACCCTTACAAATCCTGCAAGGGTACTTGGTTTTACGGGTTGTTTGGGTGTTCTTGACATCATCAACACTCCCAGCATGATTAACAGTAACTGGTTTCTTTCCAACATGTCCGACAGTGGTTGGAATTTTAGATCCTTGTTTATCTTTCTTCTTCTTATTCTTCAGTTTCTTCTTCTTCTTATCCATCGAGTTAATAGCATTAGAGCTTTCACTCGACGAAGAATATGAAGTGGAAGAAGAATTTACAAGCGAAGAAGGCAAAGAAGACCTTACTGGTGAAGAAGGTGAAGGATCAACATGAGGTTGATGCTCTTGGGGGGAAGTGCTTGTGACTGAAGAACTAACTGCATTTGGGATTACCTGAGTGGAAAACAACCATACTGGTAACCCAATTGTGAGAGCTGGAAGGCTCAAAGTAGCAATATGAGGAGGACCAATGTTTCTGTAAGAAGGAAAAACAAAAGGTTCCCCTGGAAAAGGAGTTCCTTCATTGGTCATTCCGGGAACTAACGCCATAAAAATAAAGATCCAATCTAGAGTCCACTAGGGAAAACAAACAACAGACGTTAAAAATCTAGTAAGCAAACAAGCAAACAAAACCTTCTCACAATGAGCACACTAGTTGGTAATGAAATCCAACGTTGCGGGAACAAAGTAAGAAAGGGCTGAGATAGAGCGGGTGGAAAAGTTATGTTGACTACCTGCTTAACAGACTTACACCTTGGTGCAAGCTACCACACATAATCATGGGTATACCCTCCAAGGAGCTCGAGTGAGTTTGGCCAATGTCGATTCCAGGTACCTTGAAGACTTGCCCCTCCACAGTCACCTCGTGTAAATAACCTAGAGAGATAGGTCACTATGGTTATCAATTACTACAGTGATGCCTAGGGAAATAGTCGACAGTCCGATCCGCGCACAAAGGAAGGGTATCTAGCCCAAAATCAACTCAAAAGGCTTCCACTCATAATTGTGGGTATACCTTCAAGCGACCCCCCATAATACGCGCAATCTCTACACCAAGACCAACAAAGCAGGGTGAGTAACTCTGCCAGTCTTATTGCAACCTCGTGATTGACCCTTGTGTGAGAAGGTCTTCCTAGGAAAAAATGTAGTAAGTGAATTTAACTCTTTCTATCACAAGATACTACGTTTGTCTGCAGCTTTGGAAAGTTATATTTCACACCTATTCCAAAGCCCTACGACTAATCTAATGTAGGTTTGCTACCATAAAATATAAAAATATCTAATCAATTTTTATAAGCGCTTTATTTTATGGCTGTTGTTACTTAAGAGGAAAATGGCGTGGACAATATGGTGTTTTGACCGACTCGAAATTTATGCAAAGAGATGAAGATGCAATATTTTCATTTCAATGAAAGCTATGCTACGAGCAGGAGAAAACATTTATCATTCCCAGATGCACAACGTCCCAAAATTGATTAAACTTAGAAATATAAAGATTCTCAAGAAATGAGAAAAAGAGACTGTACACCAATGCACGATTCATGGCCCCCCCCGACCATGAGGGGGAATTTTTTTCATAATTTAAGACCAAAAATGCCAAGAATCATGCAATTTCGCTACTTCAAATGCAAGGATGCCCCGAATCTAATATAAAGCGAGAAATTAAATCTTTTTGTTTCAAAAATTTCACTAAAAGCAATAATGAACTTTCTTAAGACAAAGAAACCCAAACTAAAAGTTTTCTTTTAAAGTGAACTATTCAGATGAAATCTGATCTTTCCCTAAAAAATTCTAAAGAAAACACACGCTTTGTAATTGAAAGACACTCAAAGCAAGAGACTAATCCTTCAAAACCAAACAAAGCAAAGATGACTAAAATCAACTCAAAGAATGTCAAGCAGACTGTAAACAGATTAATATAGGCTCGAAAAGTTCAATCCAGCTGATCAAAGAAAAACTGGGCATCAAAATATAACAAGACCCAATCCATTTTTATTTTTTTTACAAACAAGTTTAGAGCCTAGTAGTGAGGTACAGTGCGAAAATTAGGCATTTTCGCAGTCTAGACACAGGTAGGGTGCGAGAAGGTCGCACTAGACTGAATAGTAGGGTGCAAAAATCAAGGGTTTTTCGCAGGCTGTATACAGGTGAAGTGCGGGAATGTCTATAATCAAAAGGAATTTTGAAAAAGGACAAAGAGTCTAAGTGAACTTTCAGATCCAGAGAGTCTGGATGGATCTCCCACAGACTTAGAGAATAGAAAACAAGCAATCAAAGCAAGGGAAACTAGAGTAACTAGGAAACAATCTGTTCCCCAGTATGGTCGCCAATTTTGTTATAGGATAAATTGGTAGGTGGAGACACTAACTAATCTCCCTAGATCTACCTGGATCTAGAACAAAACACACAAGAACATGACACTCTCCTTAAGTTTTAAATATTGAATTTACTAACTAAAGAGGGATAGCTGACATACCGTTTAAACGCCGCTTCCTCTCGCCATCGCCATCCTAACTCCGTTCCAACACTCATACAATGATGATCCTACAAAAGAACGCAACCAACCAAAGTGATAGTAATATCATAAACTCAATATAAACCTATGTATGTGATCAAGGAATCATACAATAAAACACAACAAGCTTTATAGGAAAGAATTATATTACTGTATCATATTAAATGTGAAAGAGAGATTACAACCATGTCCTTCATGTCGTAAGGTCCCTTCCAACTGTCCTTAGTTCCCCACACACTTCCACTCCAAGAATTCTGAGAGAATAGATCTGATAATATTCACAATCTATCTTGACAAAGTGGCTCATCTAGCCAAGCTAACAATCTCCAAAGCTCAACCTAATCCAAGCTAATCCAAAAAGCTCCAAACTCCAAAGCTAACCTTCTCCATGAGAGATCCTCTCCTTTTATAATTTGAAGAGGATAAGGTGAGGAGGTTAGGATGATCCCACCAAATCATGAAAGCGAGTAAGATCCAAACCATTCAGATGCCACCTCACCATGGAAGTTTCTCCTTCTAGAAGCATCGAGAAGATGCTCATTTTTCCCATGTATGAGCATTCTCGCACCCTGCTTATAGAGAAACCTGCGAACATCTCTCAACCCAACTATGGTGTAGCCTATGAGAATCATGCATTCTCTCACCCTAGCCATAGTGCAACATGTGAAAATCATCTTTAATAGGGTTTTTACAAAGGGAAATGCAACTTCTTTTCTCAGGAAAAGTTCTTCTCCCTTCTTTCTTCAGGAACTTAGGCCACTGACCCCTCTGAAGACTATAGATAGGTTTACATCATTAACGGTCATAGGGATGATGAAAATAATGTGTAACACCCGGTTTCATAGTACTTGGTACAACCCATCCCTAGTGCTTCCATGACTGATAATGGCATGGTATTATTTGTAGCTCCTGATCAACCATGCAATTACGAAGGGCAACATCATGATTCCCTATCGTAAGATAGAAATGAAATACTTTATCTTTTGGTCCGACTGTTGAATTATTTTGTTGTTGCCTTGAACTTGATACAACAAATTCCATTCTATGAGTGGGCTCATCTAAAATTTTAAGGATATTTTGCCTCTACTAGGGAATTTTCGCAACTTCCATGAATGGAAAAGTAATCCTTAATTTTGAGAGATCATATATTACATTGTATATCATCTGTGGAGGATTCTTAGGTTGAATTGCAACGATTGCTGTTTATTGGACTCCGTTCCACTTGGCCTCATTCTTTCTTTTTCTTTATTTGCATTTTCCTTTTCTTTTCCTTTTTCCAAATTATCTTTTGTTTTGAGTTTATTTGCTTGTGCTCTTGTCTGCACAACATTATCTTGCGAGATGCTATTTTATTCATTTTCCTCAAATATATACATGGATGACTCATATTCATCTGTCTTTATAGATTCAAGAATATCTTCTTGAATGAAATCAACCTCTTGATCAATGCTTTGATCTTCAAAAAAATATTCTAATACTACAACATTTGGATTTGCTGCTCTTTGTGCCTTTTGTCTGAATTCATTAGTGGTACCATCACTTATGATCCTTTGTTCTTTAATTGGATTTCTCCTTTGTTCTTGAACACACATTCTTGGATTAGGTGGACAATTCTCATTTCTTCTGAATCTGGTCCATTCATTTTGCATTTGTTTGATGGTTTTATTCATCTGTGCTATTTCCATTATTTGTTTAGTCTCTTGCATTGTTACTGGATCATTTGTTACATTAGGAATTACTCTTTTGAGTATCCCCCGCCAATTCCTCGATCTCCAATGTTTCTTGTTCTTTGATATTCAATTCTTCTTGAAGATGATGCTCCTCGATATGAAATAGAGAGTGTATCCATTTCTCTTTACACTCTACCAAGAATAATATCTGGATATGCACAAGTCTTGAGCATAATTTCTTCCATTTCCATTGCTTTATTCATTGATCCATTCAAGTCTTCAATTTGTGAAACTCTTATAGAAAATTTGACATTCGAAGGCATTGCATTCTTGTAGCATCCAAGTATGACTAGATCCTTTGGTCTCTGATTTTCTTGTATTTTAATGAGCATTCTTAAAATTTGAAAATTAAAATCTCTTATCCTTTCACCCTTTTTGAAATGGATTTGGGTGGATTATGTGAGTAGAGTATGATATTCTTTTGGAGGAGCATACATAGTTAAAAACATGCCTTCTAAATAATCAAAAGTATAAATTGAATTTATTGGAAGGGACATATACCATTCATGAGCTTGATCTATCAATGTTTGAAGAAATCATCGAACCATCACATCATCATGTTCAACCAAATAAATTTCACACATGCTAATTTTTTTTTTTATGTGTTTCTTTGGATCAACTAATCCATCTCTTGAGAATGTTGGTAATAACCCTTGTGGGAGGGTCGACAATTGATGCTGCTCACCATGAAGGTTTAAAGGGATATTTCTAACCCTTCTCCTTGGAATTCTTTGTCTTCTTTGTTCATGATTTTCAGGAGGGTCTTGCTTTCTTTCTTCTCTGTCAGCCATAGTTTGATCTTTTTCTTCTTTAACACTTGAAGTTTCTCCAATTTTTTCAAGTTGTTTTTGTTTAATCCTTGTTACCGGTCCTTTGTATTTTTCTAGTTTGAATCTCGGTCTTGCCTTCTTTGTATTTTTCTTCTTGCGATTTCTCTTTCTTCTTCACGGACAAGAGTTTGCCAAGATATTTCAAGTTCCTCGCGAGTTTGGGCTGTTGTGATCACCATAGCATATAATTGATGCAAAATGCTTGTTTGATTTCCTAATCCAACTTGCAACTGGGTTTGGTTAGGTTGAGGTTGAGTCATAAATAATTCTGGTGTAAAACCAACTTTTTTCGTTTAGTTTCCCCAATATGGTTGCCAAAAATGTTGATGTTTGAATCTGTTAAGACCGAAACAAAAACCTCATGAGGATTAAAAACCCCCCTTCATTTTTATAGTGGTAGTACTCCTTTGATAATCTGAAAGATGATCTTATTAATCTCGGGACAACCAATATATAAATGGAAATTGTAAAATAACAAATCCCAAATCTGTGTCRCTCAAGAAAATAAGAAATATACACAAAGTATTCCTGTGAAATGGACCATGAATCTCTATTTACAACATTTGTAGAAAATAAATTAAATAACATATTTTAGAAAATAATKAAATAATCCTCACATCCATCACAATTTCAAAAGTATTTTTGATCACACCAAAAAGGAAAAGAACATATGGCCCATAAATAAGAGAACTTTAAAAGAGTATTTCTAATGAAATAAAAAAATAGAATACGAGAATTTAATTTCAAATATCTTATATTCAAGAGCTCAAAAGTACAAGATACAATCAAAATTAACTCCGACATAGTTCTTTGGGATTTTCTAAAAAATAATATTGTCTTTCACAGTCTCAGAAAATTAAAGGCGTTTGTCCACAAATGGACTGGGATTGGGGCTCTTGTGGGCCAAAGTATAAATATATATAAGAAAAGATGAGAGAAGAATGAATAAGGATGGAATAAGGCACGAGCAACATGACCTGAAAAGAAGATAGAGGATGCAATCAAAACTCGATTATACTCTTCTCAAGAAAGACAAAATATAACTGGATGAATTCTAAAAGGGAAAAATAAAGGGTGATTAATATAGACTTAACTGTGATGGAATCTCATGACTCATTGATGCATTGTTGGTGTCCTTATATTTTCCTTGATGACGGTTTCATGACTGGTACTAACTGCTTCCTCTTGATTTTCCTCCATAATATTGATTGAGGCTTTCTTTAACCACTCTTCAATATAATCTTTCATTGGGGCCACATTTATTTCATATCTAATTGTTATATCAAAAAATATTCCCTCCAAATCTCTTAAGTCAAATGAGTCTTCATTTTTGTTTGCATATCTTACCAACCAATTCTCAACTTCATTTTCATTATATTCAATGCTGTTATTAAACTTCTCGACCAAAAAACCTTTCAATATTTCGAATTCTTGCTGAAATTGCACTCTTGTCACGAATATAGAATTCATAATTAATTTGGGGTCCCGTACTTCTCCTGTGGTTCTGGATAAGTCTATTTCAATTAATATTTTGTATAACCCCTCTTTTTTAGTAACCAAATCATCACATTCCTCAAGAATTTCATTTAGAATCTTTATCTTCTTAATCCAACAGGCTTTTAGTTGTTTCATCCGAGTAAGAGAAGGTAAATATTCTTCATTTATTTTCATTTCAGTCATATTTGAAACCTTCAAATCAAATGTGGTTACTGCATCTTTATAAAATCCTTCTTCATGTTTATAATCAACTTGGAGGAAATCTCTAAAAGCATTTAATTTTGAACCAAATGAAACAATGTTACTTTCAACATCCCATGCTTACATAATAAGAGACATTCTCTTTTTAATATTTTCTTCAACAAACTTTCTGACAATGACCAACAAGCTTGATGTTCCTTTCAATTTTAAATCTGGTATTGCAGGTTTGACAGTGGCCAATGGACTTGCAAGAATAGGGGGAGACATCAAAGTATATTCCATATCTTTAATTCTTTCCTTTAGTTTTGCATTTTGTAATTCCATGTCATTAATTGAAACATCTAAACCATCCCTTGTTATCTTATGTATATTAGCAATTCCATATGGAAGTAATTTGCTAAGATCATACTCAGAATGAGATTTTCCTTTTTATTTTTTGGGTCAAACCTTTCAAAAATTACCTTTCTGGAATTTTTGTCAAATAAAGCATTATGTATTGCAAATGACTCTTCTTTTGAGAAATCTTCTTCTTTTGTGGCTAGTTCAACTGCAACTTGTTGACTTTCCTGTCACCTTTGTTCTTCATCAGAAGAATGAATATTTTTAATATCAACCTCCAGGTCCATGTCCTGAAGAGATATATCATTTTTAGATATAGGTTGTTCTATGGGGACTTTCAATTTTTCCTTGTGAAGGGTTTTTATCACCACCACCACTCGAATTACTCTTTGAGACCTTTTTCTGCTGTGACATTGTTGCTTGGAGACTATGTTTGGGTAGAATTCCTTTTTGTGAATCAACAGGAGGTTGATTACCACTTTCATTTGAACCTTTGCCTCTTTGTTTATATTGGGATGTTTAACTTACCATGGTTTGAATATCATCAACAAAATGCACTGGAACATTATGGGTATTATCTTCTTCTTCTTATTCAAACATAAGTGTATTAGTGAATGTGTTGTTGAATCCAATTGATTTCATATGATTGACAAATATATGACTTGGGTCGAAACCCTTGATCTTTTCTACACACTTCAGATTGAACTTGTTCAAGTGAGTTGAGTAATCATCAATTTCTGCAATACCTCTTAACATAATTTCTCTGATTTTCCATGGCAATAGGATAAATTGCCTCTTTCTTTTCTCATGAAAAAAGTGTAACCATAATTTGTATTGCCTAGCAGCTTTAATGATGAATATTTTGTCTGAAATGTAATAAGGGAGGAAGAAAGGATTTTCAGGAGAACCAAAAATTCTAATCACATTATAATTTTTCATTTTTTCTAAAGTCCCTGTTTTGTTCAGAAATGACAATCTTGTTGTATTCTCTCCAAAAAGAAGTTTCTTGAAAATAACAATTCATTGTATACTTCATAAAAATGATGAGTAGCTTTATGTCTCCACATAGCCTGATACCACATAGTTACTGGATCAATTTTTCTATCTACCCTTTTCATGATAGCCAAACCCTTGAAGACATAGCAATAGGTAATACCAAATATTAAGTAAGAAACCATATATAACTTCTTTTCTTTCTTGAATTTCGAGAGTCGTGAAGAAATTTCAAGAGAGATAATTTTTTCCCCATCAAAGATAGCTTCTTCATGAACTGTAAAATACAAAATATAGAGGGCCAATCGAGGAATGGTTGCCGTGGATTCTTAACCAGTGATTCTAGTGAAGAGCCATACAATCTCTTGATAAGGGTTCTTCAATAAACTAACCTGAATTCTTGATATATTAACCGACATTGTCGCAGGATCTTCCAAATATTCTTGTAAAAGATCCAATCCATTGTTTTTGTTCTTGAGGAAGTTCCTTGGTTCTTCTCCTTTAAAAGTGATGGTAGGCTCTGGCAATTTCAACATTTTTCTGAAAACCAATGGCGCTAAAGAAATGGAGGATTCACTTTGAAGTTGAATAACCGTTTGGCTTGCAACAAATTTACTATCACACTAGGAGACAATTTCTTTACATTCAAAAACTTTGGGAACACATCGAACTAGAGCAATCCCCGATGTCTAGATTTTGTTCTCATTTATTTCAGTAAATGATAATGTAGCACAGTACAAGTAATATCTTGACCATTGAAAGTTTTGATCTTCTCGCCAAAAAATATTCAATGTATCTCGACAGAAATGTTGTGTTTTTGTAGCCATTCTAATGAAGTTGACAAACTCTAGTATAATTCCTTAGAACAATGATTATGAAATGAAGATTTTCTCAGTAATATAACTTAATCCTTTTTTTGATGGAGAAATTAATACAAATTAAATGATTTTCCTTGAGAATTTTTCCATTAATAACGACCTTTTCATAATTTAATTGGTAGTTGTCTTCCAATATAGGATCAACATTTAATGTATCTTGAGAAGAGTGACAAATCAAGAATACACTACGACAGGGAGTTGGGCATGGGAGGGACGATGAAGTGAACCCACGAGTCCTCCAACCCATGAACCCATCATACAATAGAAATATGTCTAAGTATTATTCGAAGATAAGAAGGAAAGCAAAGAATTGGTTAAGTGTAGCTATCGATCAGACTCATGAGAAAAGAAAAATATAAGACTTGAGACCCGCGAACCCGCGGTGGAGAAAATAAAAAATATTCTAAGTATATGACTCAAAATGAGCATCACAGAGAAAATGAAATTTCATTTTGGTGATCACATAGAAAAGGGTACATAGGAAATGAAAATATGAAATCATGAGTCCACGAACCTGCGAACCCGTAGTTATAAAGAAATCTCTTTGAAATGCAGCTAAGTCATGGTTCATTATGGATACGACGGAGTAAGAGAAGTGCAATTTGTATAACATAGAAAATTTGGTAAAGAGTGTTATGAACCCACCATGGTCAAGAATTTGCTAAGTAAAAAGAAAATAAAAGGATCAGGAATAGTTTATATACAAGTCATCAATGATTTAACTGTTTACTCTAAAAATCGACAAGATCATTTTGATAATCTTAGAAAAGTATTTTTACGATGTAGGAAGTTTGGAATGCCATTAAATCCTAGAAAGTCAATTTTCACATTGTTTCTGATTCAGGAATTAGTATTGATCCTGAGAGGGTTACCGCCATTCTAAATCTTCAAGCCCCTACTTCTAAAAAATAAATTCAATTCTTTATGGGAAAATTAATTTTGTTAGAATATTTGTTCCTGATTTCGCTGTAATGGACAAACCTATTCATAACATGTTGAAACAAGATCGATATTTCTCATGGAATGAATATGCTGAATTTTTTTTTGTAGGAATAAAAAAAGCAATCAGTTCTGCAACGGTTTTGGCGAAATTGAACTTCAAAAAAGATTTTATTATCTATACAAATGCTACTGAAGAGACGATATATGTTATTCTTCAAAAAGATGATCAGAATAATGAACAACCTATAGCTTACATGAGTCAAAGTCTATCATATGATGAATTCAAATATACTTTAATTGAAAAACATGCATATGTTCTTGTTAAAGCTATAGAGAAATTTCACCATTATATCTTAGGCAAGCACACATAGGTAAAAGTCCATTTTCTTGTTGTCAAGTTTTTTCTTTCTCAATCTCATCTTTCAGAGAAACTTTCACATTGGCTTGCCAAAATTCAAGAACACAATTTCACGATAGCAACTTCTCATACAATTAAGGGACGAGATATAGCCTTAATCTGACTCAACATCCTAAACCATGTGTTATTTATGAAAATGATGAAGATGCTCTTTCTGCACTTTTTCTTATTGAAACTGAAAATCTTGAGTTAGAAGAACATCCTTAGTACAAGGACATTATCTATTAGTTACAATTTCAAAAATGCCCTAATAATCTTGAAAACCATCAATGCAGGAGGATTTATTTGGAAACCTCTAAATATCTCATCTTGGGATCTTCTCTTTTTCGCAGAACTATTGATGGATTGTTGTTACGTTGTGTAAATGATACAACAAATTATAAAATCTTAAAACAAATTCATGGATCAAAAGATTCAAGGATTCATATTGGTGGTCATTTTGCTGCAAAAGCCACTGCTTTTAAAATTTTAAGAACCGAATATATATATTTTTTATAAGTAAGATTGTATAAAAGTCAGTCAAAATCAAAGATTACAAAATACTTCTGTTGTTCCAAGCTGTAAACACCGAGCTTCCCCAAGGGGAAACCAACTCAGCCAACCGAACAATTCCAGAGTTGAAGTCTTAAGCTGCCAAACATAACAAGGTCTCTATTGACATTAAGAAAACCCAAAATTTAGGTCCCTAAAGGTGACCATCATAACAGTAATATCCATAGACAATATCTGATAAAGGTGGCTTTCATGAGGAAAAACCACATTAACACACATAGAAAAATAACAAAGACACTTGTACATATCACGTAGTGGGGCTGTAATGGGGCCACACGTCCAGGAAGAAGGTGCCGAGTGTCGAGTCCCTGAGAGGAGCCGACTCCTCCACAACTGGTGTC